>WNWK01003262.1:0-20000 GCA_009830355.1 Cherax destructor
TTATGTTCTTATGTTCTTATGAAATGATATTTGTGTAATCCTCAGCTTCAAACCTCATGCTCATATTAACAATTAAATAAAAAAAATAACAATATTTCTGTTCATTATGGGAAAAAATTCAATTGAGATATTGGGAATTGGGTTGTTGCTCCTGTTTGCGAGGGTTACTCCAAAATAAACAGTTGAATTCTTACTGTTTTAAACTTTCTCTTCACCACTCCTGTGGTAGACTCTTACATAAGAACATAAGAACATAAGAATGGAGGAACACTGCAGAAGGCCTACTGGCCCATACAAGGCAGGTCCTTATCAAAACCACCACTACCTAAGAATTTATTCCCGTACTCACGACACAAATCAAACCCAGCCCCTCCCACTCATATATTTGTCCAATCTCTTTTTAAAGCCACCCAAGGTCCTAGCCTCTATCACCCTACTCGGAAGATTGTTCCACGCATCTACAACTCTGTTCGAAAACCAGTACTTGCCTATGTCCTTTCTAAATCTAAATTTATCCAATTTAAATCCGTTATTTCTGGTTCTTACTTGGTTCGATATCCTCAGTATTTTATTAATATCTCCTTTGTTTATGCCCATCATCCACTTGTACACCTCGATGATATCTCCCTCATTCTACGTTTCTCCAGAGAGTGGAGATTCAACGCTCTAAGTCTATCTTCATACGGGAGATTTCTTATACTGTAAATCATTTTAGTCATTCTTCTTTGTATGTTCTCCAATGAATCTATATCCATCCTGTAGTAAGGAGACCAAAACTGAGCTGCATAATCCAAATGAGGTCTCACTAGTGATGTATAGAGCTGTAAAATAACTTTTGGACTTCTGTTGCTTATACTTCTTGAAATAAATCCTAGTAATCTGTTAGCCTTATTGCGCACACTTAGGCACTGTTGTCTTGGCTTTAGATTTCTGCTTACCATGACTCCCAAGTCTTTTTCACATTCTGTATGATCAAGCTCAACTTCACCTAGTTTATAAATTCGAGGGATATTTTCATTACCAACGACAAGCACCTTACACTTGTCCACATTGAACTTCATCTGCCACTTTTCAGACCAAGACATTAATTTATCCAAATCCTCCTGGAGTTCACTGTTATCCTCCTCAGAATGAATTATACGGCCTATTTTTGTATCATCAGCAAATTTACTCATGTCACTTGCAATTCCTTCATCAAGGTCATTAATGTAAATTATGAACAACAATGGGCCCAAAACTGATCCTTGTGGAACGCCACTAGTGACAAATCCCCATTCAGATTTGACCCCATTAATGGAAACTCTCTGCTTTCTATTGGTAAGCCATGCCTCTATCCATGCTAGAACTTTACCTCCTATACCATGAGCTGCCACCTTTCTTAAGAGTCTCTTGTGAGGTACTCTATCGAAGGCCTTACGTGTCCGTCTGTGTTGATATTCATATAGTCATGAACGATATGTTCTCTTTACCATGAGTCTTCCTGCCATATATGTGCGCAAAACCAGCCATCCTACAAATAGGCTTAGATTCCTTTTATTTTTAACTAAATTGATTGTATAAAACGCACGTTCAACCACACTTCAGAAACTAACCTCCGCCTCTCTGATTTTTTATCTTGATCATTTTCGTGTCATGTTTCAAAATACTGAAAACAGAAGAGGTAAGAATACAATGCAACCTTCAGTCGATCATGAAGGCGCAGCGTCATGGTTGAGTTTTCATCTTAAGAAAACAAAAGAAGGATAAGAAACATACACAGTACTCAGAAGGATGGACAAACTCACAAGAGAAACTAGAACGAGACGACACAGAAGGAAACTGAATACTCTCATGCCTCAAAGATAAGTGAGACAACAAGTTTGTGTAACTGAAATAATAGAAAAATGAAAAAGATTAAAAAGTGGCATGGTGGAAGCTAAACAATCCACGTTTGCAAAAAAAAAAAAAAATGTACGATAGCTCCACACATAATAAGCTGTAAGAATAAGCTGTCAGACAGTTAAGAAGCTGATCTGAGGACTGACACTCATCTCCCATAAATTCAGCTTGTAATCACACACACACACAGATGTTAGGAAGTATTTCTTCACAGAGTTGTCAGGAAGTGGAAAAGTCTGGAAAGTGATGTAGTGGAGACAGGATCCATACATAGCTTAAGAAGAGGTATGATAAAGCTCATGGAGCAGGGAGAGAGTGGACGTAGTAGCGACCAGTGAAGAGGCGGAGCCAGGAGCTATGAATCGACCCTGCAATCACAATTATGTGAGTACACTCACACACAAACACACACACACACACACACACACACACACACACACACACACACAATAACTAAAAGACGAAATTATCCTTCGTCCCTAGAGAAGAGTGTGGTGAAAATTGCCTATTAGTCGTCTGGTGAACTTCAAAGCTATCTAGTTCTCTCCGTCCCCGCGCTGAAGTCGACTGTGTGAGCGTCTGGCCTTCCTTCACCGACACTCACATGATTTTCAATACTTTAACCGGTAATATGAAGGGTGACAGCACAGTCCTCAGTAAGCTGATTACTGAGCCTGAGAGCTCCAGGTGTCTGCAAGCCGGATAGAGAGAAAGCACACAAGCAAACAGGAAGCCTGGGAAAGTGTGAGAAACTGGAGTGGAAAGACTAGGAAAGTTTATACTATACAACAGATACACAGCCAGGGAAACAGTTTGACTTGGAAGTGCAAGGGAACACACACACGCACGTTGTGTGTGTGTGTGTGTGTGTATGTGTGTGTGTGTGTGTTGTGTGTGTGTGAACATGCGCCTAGTTGAATTTGCGGGCGTTGAGCTTCAGTTGTTTTGTCCGTTTGTTGATGTTAAGTTGTTATTGTGGCAACGTTTCGTTTGACTTGATAAAAGCTCTATATTGAGCAAAACGTTGTCTCAATAAAACCTCGCTCTATCTTTATTTCATGACTGTCAGCAGTTTCCCTTTATGTCCAATGTTAAGTTTGTTGACGTGACCTTGTTCTCTCGTATGTTAAAAATGTGAATATTTTTGGGTTAAACTCTGTTACTCGTCACTCTAATCTCTCTTTCTCTCTCTCTCTCTCTCTCTCTCTCTCTCTCTCTCTCTCTCTCTCTCTCTCTCTCTCTTCTGTTTTGACATTGGGTATTGAGTTTCTCTCTCTTTCCTTGGGGTTCCTATCTTTATCTACCGTGTCTATATAAGAGACATCATGATCATATCTCCTTCTCTCTAAGTAGCAAATCTTTCGATCTTTTCGGGTTTTCTTCTTCAGTCCGGCTGAGTGAGAAGAACTTCTTTATGGCTATTGGTGTATCGAGGATCGTGGCTAAATCATTCCTTGCATCAAATGACCCACACGGGCATAATGCTTCATTTAAAAATATAAAAATTGTTTCTCTTAGTGTGGGCTCCATTCTGGAACTGCTTTTTTTGTTTTTTTGAGGCTAACTAGTCCAACATCGAATGATGTCATCTGACAGACGACCAATAAGATCCGTATCTGTAGACATTTGTCCTATTTCCTGACCAGTCTTACCTAACCTAAGTGTAGTACCCTTCAATGTGGGCCGTGGCCTATACTGAATCTGTATACAGTGAATTTTCCAGTCTCGAAGTGCATAATTCTATATTATTTCATGTTGCTTGTAGATTGTTTCATTAATTTTACATGCCTACGGATACAACTGCAAACTGACAGGTCGTACTGTATAGTCTTGGATTACACTGGTTGCGACCAGCCGTCTGATTATTAATCACGCACGTGTGGACAGCTTCCCTAGTGTAATATCTTTTGATCTGACTGCTCCTGCTCTCTCTCTCTCTCTCTCTCTTTCTCTCTCCATATTGCCGCTCTCCATTATTTGATAAAACTGTTGATTGATTGTATATATATATATATATATATATATATATATTTGTCAGAGTGCTGAAGAGGGGTTGTTGAGGTGGTTTGGTCATTTAGAGAGAATGGATCAAAGTAGAATGACTTGGAGAGCATATAAATCTGTAGGAAAGGAAGGCGGGTAGGGGTCGTCCTAGAAAAGGTGGAGGGAGGGGTAAAGGAGGTTTTGTGGGCGAGGGGCTTGGACTTCCAGCAAGCATGTGTGAGCGTGTTAGATAGGAATGAATGGAGACGAATGGTTTTTGGGACATGACGATCTGTTGGAGTGTGAGCAGGGTAACATTTTGTGAAGGGATTCAGGGAAACCAGTTAATTGATTTAGTTGGACTTGAGTCCTGGAACTGGGAAGTACAATGCCTGCACTTTAAAGGAGGGGTCTGAGATAGTGACAGCTGGGAGGGACTTTCTCAGCTGTCGTGTCTGAGCTCCTCTGCAAAGACAGTGATTATGTATGAGTGTGGTGAAAGTGTTGAATGATGATGAAAGTATTTTCTTTTGGGGATTTTCTTTCTTTTGGGTCACCCTGCCTCGGTGGTATATATATATATATATATATATATATATATATATATATATATATATATATATATATATATATATATATATATATATATATATATATATATATATATATATATATATATATATATACACACAAACATTATCTCTCGGTCCACGGCAGGATTCGAACCTGCACATTCTGCATCAAAGTACGTAGTACCATCTCCACTCGGCCAGATCCCAGATAGGTATGGGCGCCTAGCCGAAGCAAAGCGGTCATTCCCATACCCCGAGACACCAGGCCAGTGATAGGTTATTTCCTGAAATTCAGTCATATGCAGTGAACAACGAGAGATTTTGAAATGCTTAACAATTCACAAACAGACGAAATTATTTACAAACATTATCTGTCAGTCCACATCATGTGTAGGCTCGAGACACTGACCACCTCAAACACTATTTCTCCAATGTTGGAATGATTACATCATTTTCATTTCACTACTACACCTGATGCCTCTATATTTGACTAAAAAAAAGCCTACTGTGTAGGCGAAACGTTTCATCAATAAAGATACCCAACTGTTGTACATGTCTTAATCATCAACTTGTCGGTATTTTATGCCATTTTTAACATATTAATGGAAACGTTTCGCCACGATAAAGTCACTCCTGGCGAAGTGTTTCCTATAATGTCCTGAACTATAAAAAAATATTACTTTCCTCAGTGTCTAGTCTTTTCCCGTCTCGCTTCAACATACTTGACGCTACAGGTGTTTAGCATGGACTCTAGGAGCCGCTTGAGTGCCCTTACATCCTGCCCTAAGTCTTCCTGTAGAATGTCTGTACAATTTTGTTCTTATTTTTTATTTTTCTTTCAGGCTATGTGTAGTGACTTGTAGATTTGTCGCCGTAGATGTTGCAATACTTCTACTCGTCCTTGTAATTGCGATGGAGATGTGTTTACAAGTCCCGAGGAATTTTACTGCGTTTAACTCTTTCGGTAGCTGTGGCCTTTGATGTTCGGATGTCCACTTTTCGTTGGTCAGCGCTTTTGCCCGTTTGTGCGTGTGTTTGAGTGTTCTCCGAATTAGGTTTGTGGCCGTAGGCACGCGCGTATGTGCACGCGCTTGTGTGTGTACTCCAGGCCCCGTCTCTTTACTGATCGTTACTAGGTCCTCTCTCTCCCTGCTCCATGAGCTTTATCATACCTCGTCTTAAAACTAAGTATGGGTCCTGCCTCCACTACGTCACTAGCCAGACTATTCCACTTCCTGACAACTCTATGACTTTGTATGTGTGTGTGTGGGTGTGTTAGTTAGTTAGTTAGTTAGTTACCATTTTGTCCTAGGCACATGTCAATTAGACACTAGGCCTGTTGTATGTATGTGTGTGTATGTGTGTGTAAGGAAACACTTCGAAATGTTTCTGCCCCACCGGGAATTGAACCCGGCCCCTCCGTGCGTGAAGCAAGAGCTTTACCACTGGGCCACCGGGGGCGTAGTGTGGTGTGTGTGTGTGTGTGTGTGTGTGTGTGTGTGTGTGTGTCTGTGTGTGTGAGCGCGAGCGCGAGCGCGCGCTTGCCAGCACTCCAAACTCCTTCACTGCTGGTCACTTTCCTTCACTGCTAGTCACTTTCCTTCACTGCTAGTCACTTTCCTTCACTGCTAGACACTTTCCTTCACTGCTGGTCACTATCCTTCACTGCTAGACACGTTCCTTCATTGCTAGTCACTTTCCTCAGAAATAACTACCCAACATCTTTTTAATTCTTCTTTCTATCAGAACAGTGGTATAAAAAAAATGGCTGATCTGTCTTATTCAAAATTTAAAAAATCACGTTTTTTTAACTTTTCCATAAAGATGGTGGGTGGAGGCGGTCCACCACGTGCTGGGTAGACGTGAGGGAATATTTGATCGGTCCGGCCGAGTAATGTCCTGGCCAAATGTTGACCAATCAAGCTAAGTGTTTGACTAACACAACCACGCACACACCAACTCCATATGGCAAAGACGGGAAAAAGAGATTCTATCTCTAGAAAGGGATGGAGAAAGAGGGAAAATACAGAAGAATAAAATTAAAAAAAAAAGAATAGCACTTTAACAAAAAAAGCAAAATAAAAGTGTATATTTATATACAGTGTGTAATAAAAGTGGACGAGGGAAGAAATGAACGTCTGAAGTTTGTTGAAGCCAAGTTGCAAGGTTCAGTGCAGCGCACACGAAGCCAAAGCCAGTAGATGGGGAAGGGGGCGAGGCTTAGGACACACTCAAAGCCAGTATCTGTGTCATACAGTATTAGCAACCCATAATTATTTTAACTTTAAAAGACAAATTCTGACTTAAAAAACACGAGCCACAGTCATTTTCAGTTATATTAGGTAAGTGTTTATTGAAATAGTAACTATATATAAACACTTATGCAATACTACCAATTTTATTTACATCGTAAGAAACAGATGTTCATTATTCCTGTTGACAACTAAATGTACATAAATAAATATATCAAAGTTAAAGTAATGAGCTAAAACACACAAACGTGCTCACATAAACATATATATATATATATATATATATATATATATATATATATATATATATATATATATATATATATATATATATATATATATATATATATATATATATATATATATATGCAACACTTGGGTATATTTATTGAGGAAAAGTTTCGCCACACAGTGGCTTCATCAGTCCATACAAAGGAGAATCGTGAAGAACAGGAGGAGTTTGAGGTGGTCAGTCCCTCAACCTTGAGTCAATGTTGTCAGTCCATCAATCTTGAATAGAATACAGCATATCTGCGAAGCTTATATGACTGTGAGAGACAAAGCTGTCTCAATGATAAGAAAAATTAGAGAAGAGAATCAGCAGACAGAAGAAAGTACCGAGAGCTCTGATGAGGATGCAGAAGATTCTGCTGATGGTGTTGACGAGGACTTGTTAATCTACACTGATGATGAGGATGACAGTGAAGATGAAGAGAATAACAATGTGGTTCCTATTGTCAACTCAAGAAAACTAGTGATTCCCAAACTAAAGTGGCAAGCAAAGAACTATCATTCCATGATTGACTGGAAGACTGAACTCAAAACTGAGCCTCCTTTCATTGCTTCTCTATCAGATCAACAGGTTCTGAAAATTATTGAGACTCCACTGGAGGCGCCCAAGTGGCCAAACAACACTCAAGCTGTTGAGAGAGGGATAAAATTGATGACAGAAGCTGCACTCAAGTGACTGGACAGAAGGCAAAAGATGACTGAAGCTGCACTCAAGTGACTGGACAGAAGGCAAGAGATGACTGAAGCTGCACTCAAGTGACTGGACAGAAGACAAGAGATGGATATATCAGGCAAGAGAGGTAAGGATATAATATTGGCAACAGAATATTTCCAGAAGTAAGTCCAAGTTCCCCACCAAGAAAGACTTCACTTATAACTTGTAATAGTTTAAAATCAAATATTTGATGATTGATATAACCCATGTACATTTGATTATACAACCTTCACAACCAAAAATGATATAAACCATGTACACTTGATTATTATCCTGACAACCAATAATTTATAACTAATTGTGATGCTGCAGGGTAAATGGGAATGAAATGGTCTAAAATTTTGCAAAGAAGTTTGTTGTGACCATACAAATAATGCCTGAAAAGTGTAGCTTGCATCTCTGAAATTTGTATTTTTTCAATGCTCCCTAATGCACTGTGTCTTATTTGCATACTCTCCTTATACTTGACAATTGTATTACCACAAGTCACAGTCTTCAATGTTGGGCTGAAAACTCCATTCTTTATCCACTTATACCAAACACAAGACTCTCTGCCTTTCATAATATTCCTAGAGCTTACCTCTCATTGGTTTAATATTAATGTTAAATTGCTATGAAGTTTACGAAAAACCCGACCTATTGAATCATTATCAAGTCTCAAGTGAGAGACAAAAAGCAGAGCCCAGAAGACAGGTGGTGGTGGTGGTGGTGGTGGTGGTGGTGGTGGTGGTGGTGGTGGTGGTGGTGGTGTATTGGAAGTGTGTAGTTGGAGTGGTGGTAAGAGTACTGGAAAGTAGTAGTAGTAATGGTAGTAGTAGAAGTCGTGGATGGAGAAGTAGCAGTAGTAGTAGTAGAAGTAGGAGTAGTAGTAGTAATTGTTGTATTAGTATTATAAAGTATAGTTTTAATATAAATAATAGTTTAAGTAATAATAAAAGGTAAATTTCAAGAGACTCACAAGGATTAAAGAAATTAGAAGCAATGTATTAGACATTATTACTATTATTACTACTGTTTCTTCCACTATTACTGTGTCTAATACTACAGTTATTACTACATCTATTACTACTGTTTCTATTACTAAGGCGACTTCTACTACTATCAGTACCACTGAGGTCGCCACCTCAACCACTACTGCTACTGTCACTTCTAGCACTATTACTATTATCTTCCTTATTTCTTCTTCATTCCACGTTATTTTGACTTTTATTCTTCACGTTATTTACCATTATATATTATGTACATTCACCTTAATTATATTACCTGTTTCTTTATGTCTGAACGCCATTAAAAATCGACTAACTAATTAAGCACTTTAATTTCTGTGTTGCGTAGTAAAGCCTAAGTAGTTCTTCTTTTGATTCCACCAGTGTTACTTTTATGACTTTCTTACAAAAGTTCCAAGCCAATCAGTTCCGCTCAGGTAGTTTTACTCTGGCGTCCTCATTAATCTCTTAGTTGTCAGACTGGACTTATCTCTCTTCTCTCGGTCTTCCTTAAAATATCTACTAGCGTTCCTGTAACTTCTGAGAGCTTTACTGTGTTTTAAAGTACGGCAATATATATATATATATATATATATATATATATATATATATATATATATATATATATATTAACACATCAGCCGATTCCCACCAAGGCAGGGTAGCCCGAAAAAGAAAAACTTTCATCATCACTCACTCCATCACTGTCTTGCCAGAGGCGTGCTTAGACTACAGTTATAAAACTGCAGTATTAACACCCCTCCTTCAGAGTGCAGACACTGCACTTCCCATCTCCAGGACTCAAGTCCGGCCTGCCGGTTTCCCTGAATCCCTTCATAAATGTTACTTTGCTCACACTCCGACAGCATTTCAAGTATTAAAAACCATTTGTCCCCATTCACTCCTATCAAATACGCTCACTCATGTTTGCTTGAAGTCCAAGCTTCTCGCACACAAAACCTCCTTTACCCCCTCCCTCCAACCTTTCCTAGGCCGACCCCTTCCCCGCCTTCCCTCCACTACAGATTTATACACTCGATGTAATTCTATTTTGTTCCATCCTCTCTACATGTCCGAACCACCTCAACAACCCCTCCTCAGCCCTCTTGATAATAGTTTTGGTAATCCCGCACTTCCTCCTAATTTCCAAACTACGAATTCTCTGCATTATATTCACAATACACATTGCCCTCAGACATGACATCTCCACTGCCTCCAGCCTTCTCCTTGTTGCAACATTCACCACCCATGATTCAAACACATATAAGACTGTTGGTATAACTATACTCTCATACATTCCCCTCTTTGTTTCCACGGACAAAGTTCTTTGTCTCCACAGACTCCTAAGTCCACCACTCACCATTTTTCCCTTTTCAATTCTGTGATTCACGTCATCCTTCATAGACCCATCTGCTGACACGTCCACTTCTAAATATCTGAATACATTCACCTCCTCCATACTCTCTTCCTCCGATGTCCAATCTTTCACCACCTAATCTTTTTATTCTCATCACCTTACTCTTTCCTATATTCACTTTTAATTTCCTTCTTTTACATACCCTACCAAACTCATCCACCAACCTCTGCAACTTCTCTTCAGAATCTCCCAAAAGTACAGTGTCATCAGCAAAGAGCAACTGTGACTACTCCACTTTGTGTTAGATTCTTTATCTTTTAACCCCACACCTCTTGCCAACACCCGAACAATCACTTACAACTCCATCTATAAATATATTGAACAACCACTGGTGACATCACACATCCTTGTCTAAGGTCTACTTTTACTGGGAAATCTCCCTCTCTCCCACATGCTCTAACCTGAGCCTCACTATCCTCGTAAAAACTCTTCACTGCTTTCAGTAACCTACCTCCTATTCCATACATTTGCAACATCTGCCACATTGCCCCCCTATCCACCCTGTCATTCGCCTTTTCCAAATCCATAAATGCCACAAAAACCTCTTTACCCTTGACTCACGAAATCGTAATGACACGATTGCAAACAAACCATACCACGGGTGGGGTTCGAACCCGCGGTCAGAGTCTCAAAACTCCTTTATCTAAATACTGTTCACCTATACATTTTACTGCAAACACTTGGTCTACACACCCCCTACCTTTCCTAAAGCCTCCTTGTTCATCTGTTATCCGACTCTCCGTCTTACTCTTAATTCTTTCAATAATAACTCTACCATACACTTTACCAGGTATACTCAACAGACTTATTCCCCTATAATTTTTGCACTCTCTTTTGTCCCCTTTGCCTTTATACAAAGGAATTATGCATGATCTCTGCCAATCCCTAGGTACCTTACCCTCTTCCTTACATTTATTAAATAATAGCACCAACCTCAGTATAAAAACTGTTTACTGAATATGATTATCTAATACCAATTTCATACAATTGGATCATCTGTGTTTTTTCCTGAATCTTTTCTGTATTACCTTAATCTCTGTTGGTCTGTTTATCATTGAATTTCAAGTCAGAATCTCATTATTTAACAACAAAAAGAGAAATTGTGGAATAAATATTATATATCAGTTTTTCATGAAAATGAAAGAATTATACAAAAATTATAAGATTATGTATATTCTACCTTAGAATATACTTCCTGAACCCTATTTATATAAATGTTAGTGAAGAAACTAAAAAAAATAATGAAAATCCTTAAGAAAAAACAAATGTGTTTGTAATGTAAAAAAAAAAGTGAAAAACGTTTATTGATATGTGACTAGACAACGTAATTTAAAAAAAAAGGCTTATATTGCCTTCTACGTGGAAAAAAATATCACAAATCGCGTGATAAATGGATATTAAAAACACCGGCCAGAAATAGGAAATTGGTTGGCAAAACTTTTTCTCAAACACTACGGGCGCGGACGGCTTTTCCCAACCAATTTTTTCCTATCTGGAGGGTATTTTTTAACGTTTCTTCTAAATATATTTCACACGGGTAAATCTCTCAGGCGGAAGCTGCTCAGCGCATTACGTAGGCAAAATTAATTTCCGGTCTTTTATCGGAAGATTTCAGATGTGTGGTAAAGGCATAAAAAATATTTGATCTGCGCGGTCAAGTAATGTGGCGGTAAATGTTGACCAATCAGTGTAAGTGTTTGGGCAAGGAGGACGCCGAGGGCAGGGAAGGGCAGGGGTGTGAGCGGAAGAGCAGGGGACGGCAGGGGATGACGGGAAGGTAGAGGATTAGAGGAAAGGGAGGCGTTATAGGCAGAGGAGTAAATGAGAGAGGCACAGGAGGGAAAGGGAGGGAGGACAGGAGAAAACAACAAAAGGAGAATATTGGTGGGAGGACGCGGTAGGGAGGCCAGAGGAGGGAGAGCAGGAAAGGTAGGCAGGGAAGAACAGGGAAGTAGAAACAGGAGCGAGTGAGAGTGATAGAGAGAGAGGAGAAAGAGAGAGAGGGCAGGGGATAGTAGGACAGAAGGTAGATGGTAAGGCAGAGGAAAATAGAGAAAAAACAGCTTAGGGTAGTTAGAATAAGGTAGAAAGGCAAGGAAGGAAGGAGAACAAGTGTGGGACGGCAGGAGTGAAAGTGCAGGTAAGGGAAGGGAGAGGATAGAGAGCATGGAAGGACAGGTGGAGGGAAAATATAAAAACAGGAAAGGGAAGTCAAGGAAAGAATTAGCGATGCTGTTAATTATTTGTCAGAGAAAAATCAGCTGAAACAAATCTAAATCTTATGATGACCGACTTAATGACTTTTCAAAACCTACATGGCTGTGTCCTTGACTCATATACCTTTGATGAGTTTCAAGAGTGTTTCTACTCCCGGAGTCCTCCCACAGTGTCCGTGGTAGACCACTTGCTTCTCTTAACCTCTGACAAGCAGTTGTTAAGACATATGAATAACACTTCTCATAACGTATATTATTTTTTTTAGTGTGTGTGTGTGTGTGTGTGTGTGTGTGTGTGTGTGTGTGTGCGTGTGTGTGTATGTGTGTGTGTGTGTGTGTGTGTGTGTGTGTGTGTGTGTGTGACGGTCATAGGGAGAGGGAGGGGAAGCTTGACACATCTTTAAGACAGTTGATCAGACTTGAGTGCCTTCCACTTTCAAGCGTTGAATAACCATTATGAATTTAGCATTTCTTTATACATTTAATAAAGCGCCTTGAGCTTCATTCCACTTAAGGATGTGAACTGGCGATATATTACAATCTTAACGTGACTCTTTCTTCTTTCTTTCTCTATTTAAATTTAGTAATTTATACAAGAGAAGGGTTACTTGCCCTATTCTCCCTGCATTTTAGTCGCCTCTTAGGAGATATATCAATAAATTTATTGGAAACCTAACCGTTTCAACCCAACCTAACTAACCAAACCTAACCTAACCCAGCTCAACCTAACTAACCAAATCTAACCTAACCCAGCCCAACCTAACTAACCTAACCCAGCTCAACCTAACTAACCTAACCTAACCTAACCCAGCCCAACCTAACTTAACCTAACCCAGCCCAACCTAACTAACCTAACCTAACCCAGCCTAAACTAACCTAACCTAACCCAGCCCATCCTAATCTAACCTAACCCAGCGCAACCTAACCTAATTCATATAGGTTTTATATTAAAAGTTACAGTACCAGATGTTTACTGTTAAAAACACAAATGTTAATTTTTTGGAATAACAAACAGTATGGCTATACATAGTAATGTAAATAATTTATTCATATGCTATACATTTACCATGAAGTTTGAAACAGTACTTTAGACTTGTATGTTAGTTACACAAAGTTTTACCACACCAAACACACGTTAAGGTTTATAAACTGATCAGTATGTGTTTATTTTTGTTATAGTAAGAGGGAAACCATAAATCCGTAGGGGCCAATCAGCGCTTGAGGAATAACAGTTAGTAATAAATGGTAACATACATTTGCAACATTAAGGAATTTTTATTGACGAAACGTTTCGCCCGCGCTGCAGGCTTCATCAGTTGGATGTAGAGATGAATAAGAAGGTAATCGGGTTTGATCCATGGGAAGGATAGCTCAAAGTTTTGAGATCAAGAACTCTTTAGTGGCATCAAGGCACCCACCTTGAGGGGTAACATGTGTCGGTCATCAAGCCACTGTGTATCACTAGGGAACAAATAAGCAGATGGAGGATCGAGCCTCCACTCTCCTTGTACTGAATGACCAACACGGGTTTAGTATTTCTTGAATTATTTTAATTCAATGATCTTATTTTGCTTCCTTTGAAAAATCAGAGATAAAAAGGGTCAGCATTTTTATAAAAACAATTTGTATTGTATAAAATAATAATTAAATAAACATTAACACACTACCTGATGTATAAACTGTATAATAATAATAATAATAATAATAATAATAATAATAATAATATATATATATATATATATATATATATATATATAATATATATATATATATATATATATATATATATATATATATATATATATATATATATATCAAGACCATTTTTTTAAACAGAAAATGAATCTCTACGATCTCCTCCTAACCGAGAATGCAAAAGGCATTTCCTCTTTGGATGGTCACACTTAAATGCCTGAATAATAAGGTGGTAGCTCTTGGGTTTTTAGCAGTGTCAATGAGCCGGGAACCCAATTCCTTGACGAAGCCTGTTGCAAGTTTGCCCCCATTATGCAAGATGTCTCTGATCCTACCTGGACAAATTGCTACTAACGGCTCAAGTCTTGGTGTGTGATATGTTTGGATTCTTCCCCATGATCAGCAGCACCCCCCTGTTCCCCTACTCTGAAACGAATATAGGTGTCAGAATGGACATGCAAATAAGGTCTCACACCAGTTGCTTACCACTATTCCAGGGATTAACTTATCCAATCAGGGCCATTAATAAGATTACCAGGATTTCATGGCACGAGGAATCAAAACTCTCTTTCAGCCTGGCACTCAGCCGTAGATAAGCTGAGTGCCAGGCTCTTCATGACGATAGTAATTTCTTCATGTCTTGCAGCCAAACCTTAGATTTTGCAGAGTTTTGACTATGGTGAAAATGCTGATTATTTTCCTCTGTGCCTCAAATTCACTCACTGTCAGTGTGAGTGAATTTGGAGAGTGCAATAATATTGACAACAATACTAATTGTAGTCATATAAAAGTACTGTTTCTAATACATGACAAGAAAAGGGACACAGAAGACAGCAAACAAGAACCAGTAGCAGCATCAGGAAGCAGAAGCAGAAAGCAGTAGCAGTAGCAATAAGTAGTAGCAGTAGCAGCAGAAGCAGCAGTAACAGCAGTGGCAGCAACAGCAAAAAGCAGAAGCAGAAAACAGTAGCAATAGCAGTGAATTCGAAGTTCTTGGTGTTGAGGTCATCTGGGCGACAGTCATCAGCAGTGTGTAGTGACACAATGAACAAGTAGCGATAACTGCACCAACGTTACGATAACGACAGCGGCAGTAGTAAGATACCCAAGTAGCTATAATGATAGAAGCAGTAATGAGATACCCATATAGCGATAATGATAACGGCAGTAGTAAGATACAAAGGTAGCAATAACGATAGCGGCTGCAGTAATACTCCCATATAGAGATAACAGCAGCTGCAGCAATGAGATACCCTGGTAGTAGATAACATACGTAACAGGCGGAGATAAAGGTAACTGCAAAAGTAGCTGCAGTAGCAGTTGTGGACGTAGCGCTAAGAATATAACGAAGTCTCAGCATTCCTAGCACCACTAAGTAGCTAAGACAGCAGTGAGCTGATCAACGTAGCCATCAAGAACGTGTTAAGACTAGACCAACCCATCCTATAATTTTTTTTCCCTACCTTTCAGCAGAAAATGCGCTCTTTAAAGTATTGTAACACACTGAATGTAAATATACGAGTGACCTGAACCCCCAATTAGTGGGGAGTTGGTTGAAGTTGAACATCGAAGTAGTCAGCTGAAGCACAACTAGCAGAGAACTGGTTGAAAAAAAAAAAACCATACCACGAGTGGGGTTCGAACTCGCGGTCAGTCTCAAAACTCCAGACCGTCGCGTAAGCCACTGGGCCAGCTAGCTTCAATAAGATTCATCCAACTAGGTATATTTCTACACCATAGGAAGGTTAGCATAGGCACCACTGTGTCCACAAATGCAAGTTTTTACAGACTAATCTCCCGCTAGCATGGCCGTGACGAACTCTAGCTCAAGTCCCCTTCAAAGCCGTCAACATGACTCACGAAATCTTAATGACACGATTGCAAACAAACCATACCACGGGTGGGATTCGAACCCGCGGTCAGAGAGTCTCAAAACTGACATTACGATTTCGTGAGTCATGTTGACTGCTTTGAAGGGGACTTGAGCTAGAGTTCGTCACGGCCATGCTAGCGGGAGATTAGTCTGTAAAAACTTGCATTTGTGGACACAGTGGTGCCTATGCTAACCTTATTATGGTGTAGAAATATACCTAGTTGGATGAATCTTATTGAGCTAGCTGGCCAGTGACTACGCGACGGTCTGGAGTTTCGAGACTCTCTGACCGCGGGTTCGAACCCCACCCGTGGAATGGTTTGTTTGCAATCGTGTCATTACGATTTCGTGAGTCAACTGGTTGAAGCTGAACATCGAAGTAGTCAGCTGAAGCAAAACTTAGAGAGAACTGGTTGAAAAAAAAAAAAACATACCACGGGTGGGGTTCGAACCCGCGGTCAGAGTCTCAAAACTCCAGACCGTCGCGTAAGCTACTTATTATTTGCCATATATAACGTCGACAAGTTGATAAACCAAACACATTTGCATCACTCTGGTATGTTTTCTACCGAAACGTTCCCACCTACACGACAGGTTTCTTCAGTCAGTACTAACGTGATCAAACTTAAGGACCTGACCACTTCCAACCGAGTGTGACGGACTTATCACATCAATAATGTTACTACTACTAAAACTTCCAGTGCTGCAGTATGCTTCCAGTGTCGCGAATATGGCATATTTACCATCAAGGTGTAGAACAGCTAACAAGGAATTGGTGGAGGTTGAATATCGACGTAGTAAACAAAGACCGCGCGGACTTGGTTAAAGCCGACCCATGACGAAATAAGTTAAAGAGGAACCGACGTGAAATAAGTTTGAGAGAAGAAACACAGTTCAACATGTTAATAAGACACAGTATGTTAATAAGTCATAGTATGTTAATAAGACACAGTATGTGTCTTATTAATATACTATTATTAGGATGATTCTACTGTTACTATTACTACTGCTATAACTACTACTACTATTAGCACTACTACTACTACTACTATAATAATAATAATGATAGTACTTCTAAAACTATGACGAGAAGTAAGTTGAGGCAGGCTCCGCCACTCACCCTCCGTGAGGCAGGCTCCGCCACTCACCCTCCGTGAGGCAGGCTCCGCCACCACCTCCGTGAGCAGGCTCCGCCACTGCCTCCGTGAGGCAGGCTCCGCCCTGCCCTCCGTGAGGCAGGCTCCGCCACTCGCCCTCCGTGAGGCAGGCTCCCACTCACCTCCGTGAGGCAGGCTCCGCCACTCACCCTCCGTGAGGCAGGCTCCGCCACTCGCCCTCCGTGAGGCAGGCTCCGCCACTCGCCCTCCGTGAGGCAGGCTCCGCCACTCGCCCTCCGTGAGGCAGGCTCCGCCACTCACCCTCCGTGAGGCAGGCTCCGCCACTCACCCTCCGTGAGGCAGGCTCCACCACTCGCCCTCCGAGAGGCTCCAATATCACTTGAAGATTTTGATCCCCTTGGATTTACTCGCTCTCTATGAGGAACTTGGACCCATCATCCAAGAGTTTTCTATTTACTCCTGCGTTCTTACTCTAAGGAAAAGAGGGATATAGTTTATAGATCTTGAATGCTGCTCACCACCCTACACCCGGCCGTTGCCTTATCTTATATGAGGCCACTTTTGGTCGATTGGTTTATTAGATTTATAGCCTCCGTAACCTGTACTCCAGCAGTCAATGATACTTTAATCCATAATATTGGATAGTGTAATATTGGATAGTGTGATTTACTCATCAGTATATATACTGATGAGTTTTAATATTTCTATTTACAGTTTGTTGTTATTCTGTATTAGTTTGTCTATCACAATAGCAAAAAACAAATATGATTAAATCTTACATATTTAAATAAATAAGTACTCAAGCAAAATTTCAAAAGGGTAGTTTTCGGCTTTAATTAAAATGTATTTGTATTTCTAAATGTTTAAAACAATTATTTCTTCAATTTTAATTTCTTCAAGAGAATAATATCCCACTTTTTATTACACCGTTAAATTTACATGTTAAGAGTTATCCTACCTCAGTATACTTTGTATATATTCTGAAGAACATCTTTTGATGGGTATGCAGAGAAAGCAACATTGATGGTACAATTGCAAGGGGGGTGTATATCAATATGTATATACTCAAAGTTTACTTTAATCCCTAAGAAATAAAGTATCCTCGATAGGAGAATAGACAACATGCAAATTTTATGCGTGTTTGTGTAGTCGATAGGTTTTGAACCCAATTAACCAACCCACATCAGTGTATTTCAAAGCCCCGCCTCATCCTAAATATGCTACCAACCCTCATTCTCCAATCTTGAAAAAAATACAGCATATGTGCCAAGAAGTGGCAGGTGAGGTGCAGCAGTAGTAGGAGGTGTCACACTTGACAAATCCAAATGTGGAGGTAGGTCATGCCTAAAGGTTGGGCAAGTGAAGAATTCCCTGTTTTAATATCCCAAGATATTGCTGTGTCTGACTGAAATGTAGATAAATGGTTCAGAGAACCATCCTCCTTTGAAGACACTGTGTGGCGAAACGTTTCCTCAATAAAGATTCCCAAGTGTTGCAAATGTGTCTACTTTATTTAATTTGTTTGATCTCTGCCAAGTCTCATGAACATTTACGACAGCAGGTAATTTTTTACCACTGATATTTAATATGCATCTTTCTTGTGTTTCATAACAATTATTTTTCTTTTATTAAGTAGGAACAATCGGCTATTTACTGTTTTTATGAACAATCATTAAAGAGAAGAAGTAATATTATGTTTGGTTGAATGGTCTTATGAGTTATCAAGTCTGTTCCTCAGAACACTGGGAATCAGCTGTGACTCCAGAATTCAACAAGAAAAGGGCAAAAGTAAGCAAAACAAACTAACGCAAAACTTCTCCCTCAACGATGAATCTAAACGTACCCTTCAATCAAAACATTAAATATTCAAGCAACAATTGCAATACCAAACATAAGCAACCAAGAAACACTAAGATTGTACCTAATAATTGCAGACTTAATAATTATTAAAAGTATAGTGGTCAGACAGTGTCAACCAGACATTCACATGGTAGAACACGGAAAATTCATTGCTTATGGACAGGAAAATCTCGCTTTATTTATATATGTGAAAAGGTGAAAGCGAGAACCGCACTATTAATTGGAATAGGGCAATTACAACTCGCATAAGAGTGCAGCTACAATTGGAAAATCATTAAGTCTGCACTAATAGATTCAATACCTAATTATAACGTGACCCAGGTTCAGTGGAAACTGGATGTAATTTCTAACTTCGCCCTCAAACTAATTATATTATTCATACATACAATGTAAATTATATATATATATATATATATATATATATATATATAATATATATATATATATATATATATATATATATATATATATATATATATATATATATATATATATATATATATATATATATATATATATAATGGTGAAAAGAGATTTGGTCTTCCCAGCCGTTCGGGATCGGTTCCCCAGTCTTTTTCCCTTCATTTCAGTTTGCTACAGCAAACCATCAATTCTTTTGTTTGGTGAACATGAAATTCCCTCATCAGAGTGTGTCCAGCAGGGTGACCCACTCGCTCCACTTCTCTTTTGTTTGGCAGTCAGAGAAATAACTTCCAGCCTGCGCAGCGAGCTCAACATGATGGCACTCTGGCAGGTACTGACGAGTCCCTGTTAGAGGACCTACAATTGGTGAAGACACAGGGAGAAGTCTTGGGACTCATCCTCAATCCTTTCAAGTTTGAAATCATCAAAACGAATGAGGAAATAATCAGTGCTGTGCGAACAATCCTCCCTGAAGTCTCAACTATTACTCCATCTAAGAGCACCCTCTTGGGAGCACAGCTGGGTCATCAGGCCCTAGGATATCTCAGTTTTGTGGCTATGTTGAATATCTTGCTGATTTCGTCCTCTAAGTACTGTGGACTGCAGATGCGCAAGGCTCTCAAGACCATTGTGAGGAACGCACTCCTTTTTACCCTGGTGTCGTGATTGGAATAGTAGTGAATGTATGACGACACATTAGTGGACTTCCTATAAACTGTAA
>WNWK01003262.1:25000-173788 GCA_009830355.1 Cherax destructor
GGGAGCGAGTACTGTGCTTTGTGGAACAGAGCTTTTCACCATAGCTGCCTCAGACTTTTAAGCAGATTACTCTTTGTGTTCTATTTGTCATGAAGTTATAGATCCATCTACCAACTTTTCCTGTTATTTCTTTATCATGCATTTTGTGTGCTATTATATCATGGTCACACTTGTCGAAAGCTTTTGCAAAGTCTGTGTATACTACATCTGTATTTTGTTTATCCTCTACAGCATCCAGGACCTTGTCATAGTGATCCAGTAGCTGTAACAGACAACAACGACCTGCTCTAAACCCGTGTTGCCTGGGTTGAGTAACTGATGGGTATCTAGGTGGTTGGCGATCTTGCTTCTTAGAACCCTTTCAAAGATATTTATGAAATGGGATGCTAGTGCTATCGGTCTGTAGTTCTTTGCAATTGCTTTACTGCCACCTTTGTAGAGTGGGGCTATGTCTGTTGTTTTTAGTGAGTGTGGGATGACCCCTGTGTCCATGCTCCATGTCAATAGAATGCTGAAGGCACGTGACAGGGGCTTCTTGCAGTTCTTGATGAACACGGAGTTCCATGAGTCTGGGCCTGGGGCAGAGTGCATGTGCATGTCATTTATTGCCTTTTCAAAGTCTTGTGGTTTTAGAATACACGAGATTTTTGAGATGACCAAATTTTGAGTCTCGTTCATAAAGAATTCATTTGGATTGTCGACCCTTAGTCTGGGCAGCAAACACTGAGTCGTATTGGAACTTTAGTACCTCACTCATTTCTTGGCTGTCATCTGTGTATGTCCCATCTCGTCTAACCAGGGGCCCAATACTAAATGTTTTTTTTCCCATAGATCTGGCATAAGAGAAGTATTTTTTTTTTAAATTTCCTATATGACTAAGTTCTTCCTGCGATTCTTGTCTCCTGTAAAATTCCTTCAGCTTCGTCTTCGTCTGTATAGGGAGCGTCTCTCTCTAGTTTACATCTTCTCTTTCTTTTTCTCAAGAACCACAGAGTTTATTTTTTCTAGGCAAAGGTTCTGATCCGTGTTCATTAGGATATCTTCCAGCTTGTTTCATTTAGGACATGGTTGACTTGTTCCTATTGAATATTTTTGTTATAGAAATTGAATTTTGTGAAGACACCCTCATGACTGATCACATTTTGTTGGTCAGGAGCCCTGTGCATACATGTCTGTACCTCTATTATGTTGTGATCTGAGTGTATTGTCTTTGATACAGATATATTACGTATCAGATCGTTGTTGTTAGTGAAGATGAGGTCCAGCGTATTTTCTAGTCTTGTAGGCTCTAATATTTGCTGGTTTAAAATCAATGTGTTTAATAAAATTAGCAAATTAAATCTTACATAGCCCAATATCAATGAAAATCGTTGCTTGACCAAAATCCCCTATCCCTGAAAGTTTGAAGCCGTACAGAAGAGGCATTCTGCAGTTATTGCCCGAACAAAGGTTAGAGATAAGATAGGTCCCCTTAAAAATAACTCTGGGCATCTTAGTGACAAGGAGAATATGTGCTCGATTTTTAATTATTATTTTCTCTCGGTTTTCACACAGGAAGACACTAATAATATCCCAATAATTAATTTTTATAGTGGGTCTGAAGAAGATAAATTATGTAACATCACAGTCACTAGCGATATGGTTGTCAAACAGATAGACTGATTGAAGCAAAATAAATCCCCGGGTCCTGATGAGCTTTTTTCAAGGGTTCTTAAGGAATGCAAACTGGACCTCTGTGAACCATTGACTAATATTTTTAATATATCTCTTTAAATAGGTGTAGTGTCTGTTATATGGAAGATGGCTAATGTAATTTCTATTTAAGTATTGTTGCATGGAATAAAAACAGTCAAGGCATGACTCCATAGAAAAGAAAATTCCTGGAATTGTTGCATAAACAAATCGTGGGTCTGTGAATACCATGTTATGGTGTACAGTACCACACTATTATGGGGGGAGAGAGAGAGGTGTCCTCTTGAGTGTTATTGTTAGTCCTCTTCCGCCCTCTTATCGTTTCGTAGACGTCAAATTGAATTTCTATGCATATTTTTCATCTTATTTTGAGTTTGGTTCAGATGATTATTTTATTTAGCTGCATTTAAGACCTTCTCTCATTATTTATTAAGTTTGGTTTAGATATTTCAGATGTTTTTTTATGTATTGTTGTTGCCTTCGGTGTTTGTCTCACATTTTAAGAATTCATATATTTTTTTTAAGACAAACGTTATAAGACACGAGTGTCAATATAAATGTTTTGTTGAAATTCTACGTGACGCTATAACGTCACACTTGTGTGACGCTCTCACACGTCTCAACGCCTTAGAGCTCGAAACAGCGTCACTTGTGTGACGCTTATCACGCCTCCTTCCGTTATAACACTAAACAGAAACGGAAGAAATCTTAAAATTGTGAAACTGCGTTTTGGTCTCCCGGCGCGTCCAGAGCTTTTGATCACGACATTTACAGTAAAGGGCCTTTTTAATCCTGCTGAAAGAGGCGTGAATCCATTTGCAGTGGGAGTTGTTCAACCCGCACTCACTGAATGGCATGAAGAAGCGTCATGTCATCAGCTTTTAACATTATGGATGGTGTGTGTGTGTGTGTGTGTGTGTGTGTTTGTGTGTGTGTACCTCTTCCTAAAACTATATAGTGGACCCCCGCTATTCGAACACTCCAAAACTCATCCTCATTCCAGAATGCTGTTCAAGTGTTGATACCAAACGAATTTATTCTTATAAGGAATGATGTAATTAGATAAGTCCATTTCAGACCCCCAAAAATACACTTATAAAAGCACTTACAAAAATAAACTTACATAAAAGGGTGAGTTTTGGAGTGTTCGAATAGCGAGGGTCCACTGTATATATGAATCTTGCCTCTACCACTCCACTGTCCATCTCTTCCCACTTCGTGACTACTCTGAGGCTGAAGAAATACTACCTAACATGTATGTGACTCATCTGTGTTTTCAACTTTCAACTGTTCCACCTCCCCAACAATTTGTTTCTGATGAGCAAGACACATATGCGACAGTTAGTTTTCTATATTCTGAAACGTTTCGCTTACACAGTAGGCTTCTTCAGTCGAGTACAGACGAGTAGCAGACGCGGTAGAGATCTGAAGACGATGTGGTCAGTCTCTCAGTCTGGAACAGTGTGACACTGTTCCAGACTATGGAGCAAAACTCTTCTCCAGGCTGAGGACTGACCACCTCAAAACTACGTCTTCAAGGCTGATGGACTGATTACATCGTCTTCACATCTTTACTGTTTCTGCTACTCTTGTATACTCGACTGAAGAAGCCTACTATTTAGGCGAAATGTTTCGGAATAAAGGTACTTAACTGTTTCACATGCGTCTTACTTATCAACCTGTCGTTACTGTATACCATTTTCATATTCAATCTGTTTCGGGGCCAAATTATTAACTCCTCTTGGTATTTTGTACGTCATTATCATATCACCCCTAGCCCTACTGTTATGTAATTTCATCAGATTTAGCTCTCTTAAACTCCCAAAGCTCCACGACTAATCTCGTTGCAAACCTTTGCTCTTTCTTGTTTCTTGTGATGCTTGATCAGGTGAGGGTTCCATACTAGTGCTGCGTTTTCCAATATGGACATGAAAGTGTCGTGAATGACTCTTTGCATAGGTTCCTGAAAGGTAATGTTTGATTTGACAGACGCGCATTTGCTGCAGCAGTTATTTGGTTGATGTGCTCCTCAGGTAATAGGCTCGGAACTATGCTCACCCAAGGGGCCTTTTTTTTTTAATGAGGTTCGCACTTTTTTGTTGGCCTCCTCTCCTCGACCCGAGCCTGTATTCCTTTGCCCGTCTTTAAAATTCATTACTTTGCATTTACTGGGGTCAAATTTTTTAAGTCACTTGTCAGACTAAACTTGCATCCTGTCCATGTCAATTTGTAGTCTTTCCTGGTCTTCAAATGTTGGTATTCTCCTCATTAATTTCAAATTTTCTGTGAGCAGAGACACTACCAATTCCATCATGTCGTTCACGTATGTAGGAAATAGTACCGTATGTAGGAAATAGTACCGTATGTAGGAAATAGTACGTATGTAGGAAATAGTACGTAAGCAGGAAATAGTGCGTATGTAGGAAATAGTACGTAAGTAGGAAAAAGTACGTAAGTAGGAAATAGTACGTATATAGGAAATAGTACTGATCCTTGTGGAATCTCTACTTGTCACATGCACCCATTCTGACACCACACTTCAGACAATCACTCGTTATTTCTTCCTGTTAAGCATTCATTGATCCAGAGTAGTGCCTTTCCTATTACACTATGTAGCAAAATTTCACCTTTGTGGTGTTCCTGGGAAATAAGCATCATTTCCAAATTCTTTATAACTAAACAAAATTTAAAAAAAACATTTTTAATCCCAAAACTTTGCTTTTGTGGACAACACACTTCTGGAACACTTTCAAGAAAGACTGATGTAAAACTATTATGTTCTAGGGTTTTGCTTGACAAATATAAAATCAGGGGCTCACAAACCAGCATTCAGTTCAACTCTGGCTACCTGAGAAGACACATGCATTCTGCTACATATGTGGTCAATTCATTAAGACAAGAGCAAAGAAGTTCTCTAACAGCATCTAAAAAATGTGTGAAGCTTACAAAGCATATTTTGGCATGCCAGTTGGGGACCAAGACAAGACCTGGGCACCTCATGCTGCTTGTGAGCATTGTAAGAAAACATTGGAAGGTAAGAAAGTCATTAGTTATGTGAAGGATAATTTCTTGAATAGGAATTTTTTTTAAATGCAATGTATGTAACAGAAACTAATTCTTTTGTTCTTTTACAGGATGATATAGAGGAGAAAAAAGAGCCATGAAGTTTGCTGTTCCTAGAATATGGCGTGAACCCACTGCTACTTCTGCCTGGTGAACCCACTGATCACTCAACCAACTGCTACTTCTGCCTGGTGGATCCTTCCAAACACCGAACTGGGAAAAATGCACCTGCTATTTCTTATCCAGACCTTCCCTCTTCTATTGCACCAGTGCCACACAGTGCTGATCTTCCTGTACCTACACCTCCAGAAAGAAATCAACTGTCAGAAGAAGAAAGCAACAAATAAGAAAATGAAGATCAGAGTGAACAAGGCTCACAGGTGCAGCTGTTGGGAGGAATCGTTTCTACCCAAACCAAACAGACCTCAATGACCTTATCAGAGATCTTGGTTTGACAGAGTCAAATGCTGAGCTTTTGATTTCAAGGTTCAAGGAGTGGGACTTAGTGGATGAAAGTGTGCAAGTGACAAACCAAAAAAAACGTCACCAACATTCCTCAAGCTTCTTCACTAATGAAGACAGGTTGAGCTACTGTAATGATGTATCAGGCCTGTTTGATGCAACTGGAATTGCATGCAATCCAGATGAGTGGAGACTTCACTGACAGCTCCTCCAGAAGCCTAAAAGCTGTACTTCTGCACAATGAGAACAAGTATCCATCTCTTCCCTTGGCTCATTCAGTGCATCTTAAGGAGGACTACAACAGTTTCAAACTTCTACTGGAAGCTTTGAACTATGATAAGTATGGCTGGGAGGTTATTGGAGACTTCAAAATGGTGGCATTTTTTATGGGACTCCAAGGAGGTTTTACCAAGTTCCCATTGTTATCTCTGTCATTGTGATAGTATAGACAGAGCAGCACATTACCAGAGGAAGCACTGGCCTCAAAGGACTGAGTTCTCAGTAGGAAGACATAATATCAAACAAAAACCATTGGTGGATCCTTAAAAGATTCTGTTCCCTCCATTACACATCAAACAAGGGCTAATGAAACAGTTTGTTACAGCTCTTGACAAAGAGTCTGCAACCTTCAGGTACCTTCAAGACTTCTTTCCCAAGCTATCAGAGGCAAAGGTGAAGGCTGGCATCTTCACTGGGCCACAAGTCAGAAAAATCACGAAGTGCTCAGAATTTCCAAAGCTCACAGAGAAGGACAAGGAAGCCTGGGAGGCTGAAATTAATCCTTGAGCATCCATTGCCACGAGTGTCCTCGCAACATGAAACAAGGCTAGTTCGCCAGTCTCATGTTTGTAGGATCGGTGTCGGAATGGATATGGTGACACGTATGCTGTGTTGTCTATTGAGGCGAGACAGTGTATCGTGGGGTCGAGCCCTGGCCTGCCGCAGTTTGGTATATATATATATATATATATATATATATATATATATATATATGCAAAAATATCACAGTAAACAGGTAATATCAAAATTTGCAAGACAACCACTATGAAAAAGAGAAATTCAAGCGCTTCGTGACTACTCACATTATCATAGTTCCTTGATAATGTGAGTAGAGTAGTCACGAAAGCGCTTGAATCCTCTATTTTTCATAGTGGTTTCTCATATATATATATATATATATATATATATATATATATATATATATATATATATATATATATATATATATATATATATATATATAAAAGAGAGAGAGAGAGAGAGAGAGAGTACCACCTCTGGAACTGTCATGGGGACCCTCATCCTCAGAGAAAAGAATAAACTTGCTTCAAAGTTCTTCCTGAAGCTGTTTGAAAATTTTTTCCTACCACCCCTTATATTTTATATGTACTTTATTTAAAAACAAAATACATTGACAAAAATACAGTAGGGAGTAAAACAACATATATAACAACTCAGAGCTACATCTCGAATACTTCGTCCAGCTCCCCGGCGGTGGGCCGTGTGCCCAGAATGCTGCAGGTATTTCTCCTCTGGATCGCTACACTGAGTCTCTGAAAGAGGAAGCTGGCCGCCCTATGGTCCCTGGTTTCTATGATGAGTTTTTCACCCAGCTCTTTGAGGAACTTTAGAGCACACTTGCTCCATGCTCCAAGGGTCTCCGACCCTATTGGGATGAAGTTATAGCAAGGGGAAAGGCCTTCATATTTGCGGGTCTTCTGGGTCTCCCTGTGGCTGGCAGCTCCACCCCCTTCAGCTACGGAGTATGGCAAGTAGGTGTCTGCCAATGTGGCAGCACAGGTGTAGTCCCAGGCAATCTGCTTTCCATCCTTCCAGGGTAGCATAGTGGCTCCATCAGGACGCTTTTGACTTCCGTCAGACCTCTGCACTTGGGGTTCCCGTTGAGCTGGGCAACGGGCTGTTGCGAGGCTTCTCTTTATGATGTCGTTGACCTCATGTCTAGCATACTTCCCTTCTGATGTGTCACACACGAGACGAAGTCCAAATTGATCAGCTGTCGCCCTGCCGCAAATACACCTATTTTCATATATATATATATATATATTATAATAACTGATATCTGCCGACGGAGACTCGAACCTACGAACCTCATGACAAGGTACGCAGTGCTTTACCGACCGCGGTAAAGCACTGCGTACCTTGTCATGAGGTTCGTAGGTTCGAGTCTCCGTCGGCCAGAGATCAGTGTTTGTGAATATTTCGCCTGCTCTTGCGAATTCCCAGCATATATATATATATATATATATATATATATATATATATATATATATATATATATATATATATATATATGAAGTCACCTCTGGTGTCAATTGGAGGACATTGCCTCAGAGAGAAGTGGATAAAAGAGACTAGAGGAAGAATATTTAGATTTCTTTCAAGCTCATTTGAATATTCCACTTCCCCACACCCCATCTTTTTTTTTAAAAGCTTTATTTCAGATGCAAAATCACAATGGGCAGTAAAGTACATAGACTTAATATATATATATATATAATATATTATATATATATATATATATATATATATTATATATTATATTATATATATGTGTAGCAGCTAAGAAAGAGAGAGAGAGAGAGAGAGAGGGAAGATCAATTCTCCACAGTGTGGCAAGACTGGTTTCCTCACCATCTAACCTAAGCTGTCCTCACCTCCCCACTGTATTATGACCTCAATAAAGTGAAAAAAATGAAGCCTTTGAATAACGTTTAAGTGTTATTGTGCAAGTGTCCATGGCGCTAATTCGTTATGCATACAAAATAGCCATATATGGCGTGTCAATTGCGATCCGCTGTTCAACACATGTGCAATCTCGTGTATCCACTCGTGCATTTATTTAATTGCTTTTGACATATTTCTATTGTATGATTTATCCCCCCCCCCACCGTGTGCAGGGTGTATACACCGGGACGTGTGTATCTCTCGGTGTATAAATACCGAAAGCTTTGTATCTGTCAGGAGATATTCATCGGGCGGTGTGTATCAATGATTGTTTAGACACGTAAGTAAACACTACAACATATTGATTAGAAAACGTTTCGGTCCTGGGACCTTGATCACTTCTAACATGAAAAGGTTAAAAAGACAGTGTATATGTAGGCTGAGAGTGAGGTGTGAGTGTTACTCAACCTGGCAAATCAGCACCTACCTAAACACAAGAATCTCGTGATCCCATTGTCTACCTCATCCCAATTTGGCATTCTTCAGGTCGATGAAAATTAGACACGTGCATTATATGGGTATCTTTAAAGTAGACGTTTCGCCATCCAGTGGCTTTATCAAATTCTACAACATAATTTGAAGACAGCACTATATACATTCTACAGGTCACCATGTGCCACTCGCACCTCACTCTCCGCCTGTAAACATTGTTTCTTTAACCTCTATATAAACAGTGCTACAGCAATACTCTAATCTCGGCCACAGAACAACTGAATTAGATTGACATCTTCGAGATCCTCTGACGGGATTAAGACCCGTGTCAAGACGCAGTTCCTGACGAATCAAATAGAAAGAAACCCCTGTATTTTAGAAGTGATCAAGGTCCCAGGACCGAAACGTTTTCTAATATGTCGTAGTTTTTGCTCACGTGCCTCTCTAAACCAATTTGTCGGTATCTGTTACCAAAGTATATACACCGAGGGGTATCTCGCAATGTATATTCAGCGAGAGGGGGTATACCCCTCAGTGTATATAAACAGAGTTTCATACCACTCAGTATACATGCTCTGAGAGACGTGTATATACAATGAGATGTATTTTGCTAAGTGTATATTCATGAAGAGATGTGTATAGCTCAGTGTATATACATAAAGAGGTTTGCATCCATGTTTATATAACAATGAGAGGCGTATATTCATGAGTATTGTATATACACCCAGAGGTGTATATCCCTCGCTGTATATATATTGATAGGGGTAAAACCCCCATTGTAAATACAGAGACGTGTATCCCTCGGTAATTGTATATACACGAAGAGGTGTGTATCGTTCAGTACACACGAAGAGGTGTATATATCGTTGCGAATATAGTGTATATGCTCCCAGAGGTGTACTGTATATACATGGAGAATGTGCATCGTTGTTTCTTCTTCTCTCTCTTTCTCTCTCTCTCTCTCTCTCTCTCTCTCTCTCTTCTTATATATATATATATATATATATATATATATATATATTATTAATATAATATGAGGCTATATCCATGTGTACTGTACATGCACCCAGAGATGTATATCCCTCGTTGTATATACGCTGAGAGGTCAATATCCCTCGGTACATATACGCAAAGAATTGTATATCCCTCTATGCATATTCACTGAGTTGTATGTATCTCAGTGCACATACACCGAGGCAAATATAATCTCAATTTTAGGCATCAAACTATTTTGGTTGTCCTGAGAGTGAATGCCAACCTACGTGAAGCCGACAGAGTTCAAACCTAGTAAACTAACATCACTATGTAGACCATGTTTGCTCCCAATGTTTTTGTGCACACACACATGGCAACACTAACTATTTTTAATACTTTAAACATGGGTATTTATCACAGCATTTAGTGACAGCTTCAGATAATGCCTTGCAATTCTGAGCAGTATTTCATTTATATGCTAATTCTCGCTGTTATTAGACAACTCACGTTCAGAAAAATATGTAGACAAAATATTTAAGAAATTAGAAATTTGGGATTTTTTTTTTTTTTTTTTTTAATTTGAATAAATAAGCGCAATAGTTTTCCCCATTGAAACACATAAGAAAGGTTAAGGGAAATCGGCCTGATGACACTGGAGGACAGGAGGGTTAGGGGAGACATGATAACGACATACAAAATACTGCGAGGAATTGACAAGGTGGACAGAGACACGATGTTCCAAAGATGAGACACATAAACAAGGGGTCACAATTGGAAGTTGAGGACTCAGATGAGTCAAAGAGATGTCAGGGAGAATTTATTTAGTCATTGAGTTGTCAGGAAGTGGAATAGTCTGGCAAGTGACGTAGTGGAGGCAGGAACCATACATAGTTTTAAGAGGAGGTATGATAAAGCTCATGGAGCAGGGAGAGAGAGGACCCAGTAGCGATCATTGAAGAGGCGGGACCAGGAGCTATGCCTCGACCCCTGCAACCACAAATAGGTGAGTACACACACACAACACACATACAAGAACAGGAGAGAACAACGATAAACTTTGGAAGACATCAACATACTACAGATGTGTAACAAGCAAAGAACAGGTTCATCCAGAACAAATAAAACCGAAGCACGAGGGTCCAGCTGATGGTGAAAACTCACATGAGTCATAGGGATGTTAGGAAGTATTTCTTCAGCCTTGAAATAGTCAGGAACTACCTGGAGTGTGAAGAGATATTGGCAGGATTCATTCACAGCTTTAAGAAGAGGTATGATAAAACTCTTGAAGCCAGGCGTGAACCTAGTAGCGACCAGCAAAAAGGCAGAGCCAGGAGGTGTCACTCGACCCCTTCAACCACAAAATGGTGAGTACATACCAATATGTAGCTTAGGAAGTAGAGGGGCAATGAGATAGGAGCAGGAACAGCGACATCAAGCGAGGGGACTGACGGAAGGGAGGAGCTACGAAGACCTTTACAGAAATGATATACAATCAGGAGGTGCAGGAGATAAGGGGAACGACCAAGGAGTTGTTCAAATTGGATACAGAGATATGGAGGGAAAGGAAGTGGGAAGAGAAGAGAGAGGTCACTGATTATTCACGGGTTTCAGGTGGCTGAAGGGAGGACTTATGATGAAATCCCGCAGGCGGAGGAAACGGAGAAGAACAGTATCGTGACAATTACTGGCTGGAAGGGTATATTCTGGGTGATAATTTTTTCAGAAACTTGAGAGGTACTCGAGGAGAAAAAGAAGCCCAGTCAAACTGTCCCTCACGATATAAATGGTACAAGATTATGCAGCGAAAACCATGGTTAAGGGACAGAAAAATATCGCCTGGTATACCTCGACCGGGACAAAACAAGAAAGGAACGGGAACAGTTGAGAGAGAGGGTACAAAGATACCAGAGGCGGGAAAGAGAAACAGGCATGGAAACTCAGTTTCCAGAGGACCACCAAACATAGCCATTCACAGAGCCCACTCACCCCTAGTCCCTCCTCTCAACTAAGCACAATAACCCAAAGCAAACCACACAACACTCACGTAGCCCCCGCACCCCCAGCTCAAATACTCTCCTCACAGCAACCTCTCACAATAACCCACCCCATTTTCATACCCCAAACCTGCTTCCCCCTACTCCCCCCTGACCCAGGAGCAAGGACCAGGAATTCAAAAACTCATGAACTCTAACACATTAATGGAAAAAAAACCTGAAGGTATTGAACACCAATAACAAATAAGAATGACATGAATGAATGGTTAAGGTATCCCCAGACATTATTGCACTTACATAGATAAAGCTTACTGAGATGATAACAGACACAATCTTCCCAACTGGTTATCGGATTCTGAGGAAAGACAACAAACAGAGGAGGATGAGTATTAGCACTGCTTACCAGAAACCAATTTAGTTTTGATGAGATGGGAAGAATGGACAGAGGGGAAGCAGATGACTACATAACAGACACACTTAAGGCTAGGGGGGTCTGTGGGTCTAAAGGAGGTGATAGCAGTGATGTACAATCCTCCACTAAATAGCAAGAGGCCAAGACAAAAGTATGATGAAAATAACAGAACAATGGTGGATACACGGAAGGAGGTGAGAAACCATACTTCAAAAGAGGGGACTACAAAGGCATGAGACAATTCCTGCATGAGATGTAGTGGGAAAGAGAGCTAGCGGGAAAGCGGTGAATGAGATGATGGAGCATGTGGCTAGAAAGTGAAGGGAGGCGAAGTTCGTACCCAGGAGCAATAGAAACACTGGGAAAACCAGAGTGAGCCCATTATTTACCCAGAGGTGCAGAGAGGCCAAACCAAATGTGCTAGAGCATTGAAAATGTATATTACGTAAAGAACTTAGGAAAACAAGTAGCTGAGCCGAAGAGCCAGAAACGACTATGTATGAATAGAGAGGGAAGCTCAACGGCAATTTGAGAATGACATAGCATCGAAAGTCAAATCCCACCCAAAGTTTTTTACATAGCCACGTCAGGGACCAGGTAATCAGGCTGAAGAAGGAAGGTGATGAGCTCGCAAGGAATGTCCAAGATGTCTGTGAAGAGCTCAGCATGAGCTTTAGGGAGGTATTCTCAGAGACAAAAAGTCTTCCAGCAAACCGAGGTGGCAGAGCGCATCAGTAAGTCTTAGAGGCAATACACACAACTGAGAAGAAGTGAAGATACTGCTATATTAGCTAGATACTTCGAAGGCGGTGAGACCAGATGTCTCTTCGTGGGTCCTGAGAGGGAGCACAGGCACTGTGTGTGCCGACAGCAACAATCTTCAAGTCTATCAAAACACGACAACTGCCACGAAAACAGCAAGTGTAGTCCCATTTTTTAAGAAATGGGAAGGACAGTCAGCATTAAATTACAGACCAATGTCACTGACATGTATAGTATGTAAAGTCATGGAGAAGATTATCAGGAGAAGAGTGGTGGAGCACCTAGAAAGGAGTGGGTTCTTACATGACCAGCACGGTTTCAAGGAATGGAAAACATTGTGTCACAAACCTACTGGAGTTCTATGACAAGGTAACAGAAATAAGACAAGGGAGAGAGAGAGAGAGAGAGAGAGAGAGAGAGAGAGAGAGAGAGAGAGAGAGAGAGAGAGAGAAGAGAGAAGAGAGAGAGAGAGAGAGGGAGGGAGGGAGTGAGGGAGGAAGGGATGGGTAGATTGTATTCTCTTGGACTGCAAGATGGCTCTTGACACAGTACTGTACAAGATACTGGTACAAAAACTAGTAAAGCAGACAGGAATAACAGGAAAATCACTGCAATGGATCAAGGAATATTTGGCAGGAAGGAAACAACGAGTGATGATGGGTGACGAGGTGTCGGAATAGGTGGATGTGGCAAGTGGGGTTCCACAAGGGTTAGTCCTAGGGCCGGTGCTGTTTATTGTATACGTGAATAACATGACAAAAAATAGTCGAAAGGATCCCTGTTTACAGACGACTTGAAATTATTGAGAACACAAGCGGACGAGGACCAGAAAAAGCTACAAAGGAATCTGGACAGACAACAGGCCGGGTCTGACAAATTGCTCCTGGAGTTTAACCCCACCAAGCGCAAACTTATGAAGCTTGGGGAAGGATAAAGAAGACCGGAGACGGAGTACAGACTCGGAAGGCGAAGGCTACAGTTCACTCGATGAGGACTTTAGGGTATCATACCGAGCATATTCCCAAAGGCGTACATCAACCAGATAACCGCGGCAGCAAAAGCAGGACAGGCGAATATAGGAATAACTTTTCGACATCTAAACAAGGAGTCATTCACGACATTGTGCACCGTGTACGTCAGACCCATATTGGAGTATGCAGCAACAGTTTGGAGCCCCCACCTGGTCAAGCGTATCAAGAAATTGAAGAAAGTGAAAGGGCTAACAACGAGACTAGTCCAGGAGCAAGGGGTATGTAATATGATGACACTGGAGAACAGGAGGTCTATGAGGTATATGATAACGACGTGCAAAATACTGAGAGGAATTGATAAGTTGGTCAGGGACAGAATGTTGCAGAGATGGGAAATAGAAACTGGAAGCTGGAAGTTACAAACTCAGAGGATTCATGGGGATATTAGGAAGTATTTTTTCAGCCTTATAAGTGACAAGAAGTGGAACAACCTGGGGAGTGAAATTGGTAAAGGCGGGATCGATATATAGCTTTAAGAAGAGGTACTATAAGGCTCTTGAAGCCAGGATAGAGCGGACCTAGTATCAGCCAGCGAAGAGGCGGGGCCAGGAGCTGTAACTCGATCACTGCATTTAGATGAACACACACACACACACACATACACACACACACACACATACACACACACACACACACACACACACACAATGTACACACGCATGCACACCCACACATGCATATACAGACAAGTGTGCACGCACACACGCACGCGCAAACACATAAACACATTCACACACACACACACACACACACACACACACACACGCACACACACACACACCAACAACAGCACCCACACACACAAAAAAATATATCATCAGGCCAAGTGTCTATCGACAAGTGCCTTTGACAACTAGTAACTACTACTACAAACAACTCTAGATTCCAGTATTCTATCCTGGAGAGGCAGACAACAAGTGCGCGCCTTTAGGCCACAAAGCTGGAACTATTAACTCTACCATCTCCCAATATAACTTGAATAATAGAGAACAAACACGTGAGGCCATCTGATTAACAGGTACCGTGTTCCCAGACCTTCATTTAAGGGGCAATTTGGTACGAAAAATGTATGTGATGAAAATATCGCGTGTAGGACTGTGACGAGGGTCAGTCAGTAGACGTTCACACTAAATAATACATGTATTAGGAGCTTCAAAACAGGTTGAAGGAGTCACTATACAGCTTTTAAGAGCATCTATACATGTTTCGAGACCTGTACACAGGTTATGAAGTCCTCCACGCTGGTTTCGAGAACTTCTATTCAGGTTCCAGGAACCTCAGTACTGGTTTCAAGATTCTCTGTACAGGTTTACGGTCGTTCATGACAGCGAAATTTAGATGTCTGGAGGAGAGCCACATGTTCTGTATCAAATTAATTGAAGAGATTCCACTTTGCATTAGCACCCACACGAAACTGTGTTAAAGCAATCTAACTTTGTGTGTGCATTTGACGACTGATGAATTATCGATAGGCACTTGTCTCCGGTTGATTTAATTAATTCAATCAACCTTGAAGACGCAAGGGGTTTCTGAGGTGAGAATAAATGATTTCATCAAGGTGAAAATCTTAATGCTATTAAGAATATCACTAAAATAAGGCGAATGATGAGTGCGACAAATATTTCCACTTATTGGACATTTGCATATTCTATATGTTCTCCGGGGAGAACATATATATATATATATATATATATATATATATATATATATATATATATATATATATACACTGGCACCTCTGCCAGAGAGAGGCTGTGGGTATCCTGCTCTGTGGTTTTGGCACAATATCGTCCAATCAAGAACTGCTACCAGGATTATCATCAACAGGCTGGTGTGTGAATATCTGCAGCTGGTGTTGGAAAGTGCTACAAGACTCTACATCTCCTCTCCCACTTTAGAACCAAGAAAAGTGTTGTGCATGTGAAGTCAGTGAGGGAACATAAAGGTCACCTATGGGTGGGTGAGGGAAGGCCTAATGGGGGAGAAGGAGGCAGAGGGTGAGGGGTAAAACTATTTCCCCCCTTCCCCTTCCCCAAACAGGCGCGCAAACACCGTGTGCTCATGTTATGATAATGGAGTGTTTGTTCACCGCGTGTATAGTGTGTATAGTGTATAGTGTGTATACTGCATAGCATGTGTTCAGCATGCGCACGGTATGCGCATAGCATGTGTGGTATATAGCGGTGTGTCGGTCATATAGTGTTGTTATAGTGACGCGTCCGGCCGGCCTACCTTATCATAAGAACATAAGAACATAAGAAAGAAGGAACACTGCAGCAGGCCTACTGGCCCATGCGAGGCAGGTCCAAATCTCCAACGGCTTAAGCCAATGCCCCGACCCAGCCAGGTCAGGTTACATTCACTTAAGGAAGGAGCACTGCATCTGACCTAGTAGCACAACCTAGTCAGGACCAATTCACACCCAACCGCACCCACTCATATAATTGTCCAGCCGACCACCTGGTCAGGTCACTTCCACTTAAGGAATTAGTACAGGTCAGGTTAAATTCACTTAAGGAAGGAGCACTGCATCTGACCTAGTACAAGCTCACACCCATCCACACCCACTCATGTATTTATCTAACCTATTTTTAAAACTACACAACGTCTTAGCATCTATGACGGTACTCGGGAGTTTGTTCCACTCATCCACAACTCTATTACCAAACCAGTGCTTTCCTATATCCTTCCTGAATCTGAACTTTTCCAACTTGAAACCATTGCTGCGAGTCCTGTCTTGGTTGGATATTTTCAGCACGCTATTTACATCCCCTTTGTTTATTCCTGTTTTCCATTTGTACACCTCAATCATATCCCCCCTAATTCTACGCCTTTCTAGAGAGTGCAGATTCAGGGCCCTCAGTCTATCCTCATAGGGAAGATTTCTGATACATGGGATCAACTTTGTCATCCTCCTCTGTACGTTTTCCAGTGCATTTATATCCATTCTGTAATACGGTGACCAGAACTGTGCAGCATAATCTAAATGAGGCCTAACCAAAGATATATAGAGTTGAAGAACAACCTGAGGACTTCTGTTATTTATACTTCTTGATATGAAGCCAAGGATTCTGTTAGCTTTATTGCGAACACTTATGCACTGTTGTCTAGGCTTCAGATTACTACTAACCAGAACTCCTAAATCCTTCTCGCAATTACAAGTAATAAGATCTATATTATTCAGCTTATATGTGGCATGGTTATTGTCCTGCCCAACATTTAGAACTTTGCATTTGTTTACATTAAACTGCATCTGCCACTTCTCCGACCACTGCATCAGTCTATTCAAATCATCCTGGAGTGCTCTAATGTCCTCGTTTGAATGAATTGGACGGCCTATTTTGGTGTCATCAGCAAATTTACTTATGCTACTATTTATTCCCTCATCTATGTCGTTTATGTAAATTGTAAACAACAGGGGGCCCACCTCAAGGACGGGAGACCCTCTGCTCAACCCACCACCACCATGAACCACATTAGGTATGTGTCATGTGCCATTTTCCTTACGGCCCCCCGGGCTTACCACACAGTTTGAGGTATGGCAGATGATGCAGCCAGCCAGCCACAAAGCCAGGGAAATGGTGCACCCAACAATGACAGAAGAGGCACATGTCAGGTGTGTGGAGAGTTTCGAGCACGCAACAGAGATGGCCTTATTCGTGCACACAATGGGTGTGCAGGATCACATAGGCCCCCAGCAGAGAGCAACCCACAGCCTCCACTGGCAGATGTCAATCCCAATGGCAACCTCCTCTCTTGCGAAAACCTTCTTCTGGCATTCAAATCCACTGCTAGCAGTACCCTATCCCACATTCCTAAAGCAGCTCGCCCATATGCAGCAGGGAAATTCACAGACCTTCTTAAGCAGGTGAATGGAGGCTCCACCAATTTAGAAGCCCGAGGCACCATTAAAGCATGGCGCAACCTACTCCTGTTTGGCAATGTTTGTCTTGCAGTTCCTGAAAGACGAGGCAAACTGCTAACCACATCAGTCATCAAGGCAGTGCGCAACTACCCAAGAACAGATAATTGTGTCCCTCTGCCCCACCACCGCAGGAATCACAGAGGTAGACCCAAGAAAAACTCCACTGAAAACGAGAAAATTTGCGCACAGGTTAGCAAAAAAATCGAAGAAGGTAACACAGTGGGAGCAATCAGAATAATTACAAGTGGCGACACTGTTGCTCCCAAAGATGAGACCACAGCTCAAACACTAAGAGACAAGCTTCCGACAAGGGACACCATAGCCATCAACAACAACCCTGAAGGAGACCCCATCACTGAACAATTAATTTTGCCAGAATCTGAAGTTTATAAGGCGATAGTGTCATTTCCAGCAGGATCTGCAGGAGGTTACACTGGAATTCGACCACAACACCTCAAAGAGATGGTAAATCCAGTACTGGGAGCATCTGCATCAATTCTCCTCACCGAGTTAACAACTTTTGTCAACAACTGCCTGGCTGGGCGAATCCCAGAAGAAATTAAACCTTTCTTTTTTGGAGCCTCATTATGCGCTTTGAAGAAGAAGGATGGGGGAATCAGACCCATTGCTGTTGGTAACACCCTTCGCCGCCTAGTTGCCAAAGCAGCAGTAAGAAACATTCGCCTAGAAGCTGCCAGTTTACTCCAGCCACACCAACTGGGCTTTGGGGTCTCTCAAGGCAGTGAAGCCGCAGCTCATGCGGCAAGGGCCTACATCAGGGACCTACCAGAAGACAAGGCCGTAGTCAAACTTGACTTTAGAAATGCCTTTAATATGGTGAAGAGAGATGTGGTCTTGCCAGCCGTTCGGGATCGGTTTCCCAGTCTCTTTCCCTTCATTTCAGCTGGCTACAGCAAACCCTCGACTCTTTTGTTTGGGGAACATGAAATTCCCTCATCTGAGGGTGTTCAGCAGGGTGATCCACTCGCTCCACTTCTCTTCTGATTGGCAGTAAGAGAACTAACTTCCAGCCTACGCAGCGAGCTCAACATCTGGTACCTGGATGATGGCACTCTGGCAGGTACTGGGGAGTCCCTGTTAGAGGACCTACAACAGGTGAAGACACAGGGAGAAGCCTTAGGACTCATCTTTAATCCCTCAAAGTGTGAAATTATCACAACAAACCAGGAAATAATCAATGCGGTGCAAACAATCCTCCCAGAAGTCACTACTACCACTCCATCCAACAGTACCCTCCTGGGAGCACCGCTGGGTCACCACGCCATCGACACTGTCCTCAAGGACAAAGTGAATGACCTGAAAAGAATGGAGGAGAGAATAAGGGATCTTGATGCCCATGATGCCCTGTATCTCCTCACAAGGTGTCTTACTATGCCAAGACTCACTTACTTCTTGAGGTGTGCACCCTCTTTTGAAAACCCAACACTTGACGAGTATGACGCACACCTGAGATCAACCTTCAAGAAGGCACTAAATCTGTCACTAGAGGATCAGCAATGGGAGCAGGCAACCCTCCCAGTGCGACTAGGAGGTATACGGGTGCGCAAAGCAAGGCAGGTAGCGTTACCTGCATTTCTGTCATCGTGTTTGGCCTCCTGTGGATTAGTCAAGAGGATTGTCCCTGAACGTTTGAGAGGTGTGGTGGGAGCTCAAGACCCCAAGTTCATTGAAGCAGCAGTGCAGTGGGACATCCTGGCAGACTCCTCCAGTAGACCAGCTCCTCCCAAAGAGCACAAACAGTCCCACTGGGACAAACCGATCATGGAAAAAATTGCCAACACAATGCTCACCAACGCTTCAGGAAAGGACAAAGCTCGTCTCCTAGCGGTGAAGGCACCACACTCAGGAGATTTCCTTCTAGCTGTTCCCAATTCCTCTCTGGGGACTCGACTCGACCCACAGGCCATTCGGATTGGTGTTGCTCTTCGCCTAGCCGCCCCCATACTCACCGAACATAGGTGTATTTGCGGGAGGGCGACGGCTGATCAATTCGGACTTCATGGTCTAGTGTGTCACACATCAGAAGGGAAGTATGCTAGACATGAGGAGGTCAATGACATCATAAAGAGAAGCCTCGCCACAGCCCGTTGCCCAGCTCAACGGGAACCCCAAGTGCAGAGGTCTGATGGAAGTCAAAAGCGTCCTGATGGAGCCACCATGCTACCCTGGAAGGATGGTAAGCAGATTGCTTGGGACTACACCTGTGCTGCCCCATTGGCAGACACCTACCTGCCACACTCCTTAGCCGAATGGGGTGGAGCTGCCAGCCACAGGGAGACCCAGAAGACCCGCAAATATGAAGACCTTCCCTCTTGCTATAACTTCATCCCAATAGGGTCGGAGACCCATGGAGCATGGGGCAAGTGTGCTCTAAAGTTTCTCAAGGAGCTGGGTGGAAAACTCATCATAGAAACCAAGGACCATAGGGCGACCAGCTTCCTCTTTCAGAGACTCAGTGTTGCGATCCAGAGGGAAAATGCCTGCAGTATTCTGGGCACGCGGCCCACTACCGGGGAACTGGACGAAGTATTTGACATTTAGCTCTGAGTTGTCATCTATGTTGTTTTACTCACTATTGTATCCTTGTTAATGTATTTTGACAATGTATTGTATCTTGAAATAAATTTTATATATATTTAATAAAAGATGGGGTGGTAGGGGAAGTGGAATATTCAAATGGCTTCAGAAAGACATCTAAATATTCTTCCTTGAAGCCTTTTATCCACTTCTCCGAGGCTATGGGACCCACAATTCACACCAGAGGTGGACCCATCATTATATATATATATATATATATATATATATATATATATATATATATATATATATATATATATATATATATATATTTCTTTCAACACGTCGGCCGTTTCCCACCGAAGCGGGGTGGCCCAAAATGAAAAACGAAAGTTTCCCATTTTACATTTAGTAATATATACAGGAGAAGGGGTTACCAGCCCCTTGCTCCCAGCATGTTAGTCGCCTCTTACGACACGCATGGCTTACGGAGGAAGAATTCTGTTCCACTTCCCCATGGAGATAAGAGGAAATAAGAATAAGAACTAGTAAGAAAATAGAAGAAAACCCAGAGGGGTGTGTATATATATATGCTTGTACATGAATGTGTAGTGTGACCTAAGTGTAAGTAGAAGTAGCAAGATGTACCTGAAATCTTGCATGTTTATGAGACAGAAAAAAGACACCAGCAATCCTACCATCATGTAAAACAATTACAGGCTTTCGTTTTGCACTCACTTGGCAGGACGGTAGTACCTCCCTGGGTGGTTGCTGTCTACCAACCTACTACCTAGGATATATATATATATATATTCTCCACAGCACTTATTTAATGATTAACTTAATATAAATACCTTATTCAGTTAATATAAAAAATGTTTTATTTCCCACATCGACTAACATAAAAGGGGAAATTGTAATATTGTGAATATTTCATACAATATACATTTCACAACATTTTGAGCCCATGTTTTCATAGCGTGGAAATGAAAAAATAAAATTGCAGTTTGGACCGAATATTAGAATAAGGCTCGTGCAGGTCAACATTGCATGCGAAAATGCATGTACTGGTTGCTATAGACTATTTTGCACTGAAATTTGTTGAAGATAAATTGGAGGAAGCAGAGGTTTTCACTTCGAGACAAGAAACACTCACTTAAAATACATCTAAAGTAGTTAAGCCACGTAATGATTCTTCTTTCTTTCTCTGTCTTCCCACAACCTTTTCTCAATCATTTCCCTCTCAAAACCCTTAGGCGTTCCATCAACAACGTTGGCTGTCCTACCAAAAACCTTGACCGTTCCACCAACAACTTTGTCCTACCAACAACCTAGGCAGTAACACCAACAACCTAGGCAGTAACACTAACAACCTAAGCAGTAACACTAACAACCTAAGCAGTAACACCAACAACCTAGGCAATAACACCAACAACCTAGCAGTAACACCAACAACCTAGGCAATAACACCAACAACCTAAGCAGTAGCAACAACAACTTATATTTGATTTAATATTTAAAAATAAAAATATCGACCCAACTCATGAACTTAATTCAAAACTTTCCGCTGTTTACTTACACTATCTAACAGTGGTTCTAAGGCAGAGTGCCGACAGCATAGGTAATTGAAAGACAGAACACAGCAAGACGTTTCGCTCTCCTCGAACGAAACGTTGTCTATAAAGGTTGCCGTGCTCTGTGTATTATCTAACCATATCAAGTTACATTCCCTGAGATATCCAGTCACAGCAAAGCTCCAGAAAGAATAACATTACTCCGCTTAATGTGCGAAAATAGTGATTAAAACCAGCGTCTCGTCCACAGGGTGAACTACCGACTATCCCCGTTCTCCAATATTCTCCTGTAAATAGCCACGTCTGCAAACCTAACAAAAAAATTCCGACAAAAAGGTGGGTTTTCTCTACTGCATTCGTTCTTTTTTTTTTTTTACATTTCTTCCTCTTAACAACTCATACCTTACAAAAGCTTCGTCCGACTCACTTGTGTTATTGCTCAGGCGTTTGTGTGGTTGGGGGTTGAAGAGGTTGAGATGCGGGAAGGGTTGTGCTTCAATAGTACCGACCCAATGTACGATAGCAGGTATTGCTAACAAGTATAGAAAAATGCATTAGGACAAGAGCAAACCTCTATTACTAATGGTGTTTCGCTCTGGGTGCATTTTAATCAAGTCTTGATATGATTAAGCTCTATCCAGAGTTTAAACATAGCCTACACTTGTCTTTCTACAAATATCTGTCTACTAGTGCCGATCATAGATGACATACACATGAAATAATAAGTCAGTAAATAGAAATTAATATCTAAATTCCAATACATACACAACTCAAATCTAATCTAGTCCTTCCATTAAGAAACATCTGCTTTGAAGCTAAACTGAAGAGGCATTCTTTTATCTCAGGAAGACCAGTGTTCTAAAATACACAAGCACATTAAGCTTGAAGGCATTCAGAAGTTGTATTATCAAGTTATCAGTGGAAACGAGTGCACCACTCAGTACTGGACGTACAGGCGAAGAGCCTACTGATTGAGCTGGATACCTGGAAGGCAATGGGACAAGACAACATCTCTCCAAGGGTTCAAGATAATCGGATTCAACACTCACAAATTATCGCATGAAAAAGCAGTATTCCAAATTTTTCATTTTCTTCCAAGAAAGCGAACTGGGAACTACACAAACCAAAATCAGTCAAAACGTTTCTCTCTGACTGACCATCATCTAGGCCAAAAAGTAAGTTATATTTAAGATTTGAGTACATAAAATGCATGTTATAGACACATAAAAGTACATTTAGGACTGAACCAAGGATTAGCCTGATCAAAAAGAAAAAAACTATAGTTACTTCACAAAATCAATTTGATTAATAAAATTTGCACTTCATAAATTGCACAATCTAAAATTAAAAAATAGCTTTATTTGATGAAAGCTCAGAAATAATAATTTAAAACTGACCAAAAGATACATTTTGCAAATGATGCACAGAATGCAACAAAATTTGCACATGTCCAAACTCATGAAACTTTTCATCTATTTCATGTTGTGTATCGGTTATAAAATATTGATGCCTTTCACAGTAGATTTAATCAGAGGAAAGCGCTGAACCCGTGGCCATCATATAACGTCTGTGGAATGGGAAGTGTTCAGATTCGATTCAAGAAAGGGAAGGATCAGATTAGTTTCTTGGATCAAGAGCCACTCACCAGCATCAAGCCAAAATAATGCAACAATATAAAATGATGCTATACTATTTCGAGATTGAAAGTGTCAAAATGGCACCTATATACAACGTAAAGCTTCTGAAAAGGCTTTCTAAAGTTATCTCACGTAGATCAGTTTAAGGGAGAGTCTACATACAATTGAGCAGAGAGAACCTGCCCTTGACAGTTGTTCCACAAACCATCACTTAGTAATAGTTGATCTGGGCTAAAAATTTGCAGCCTATTGAACAAAGCGTTCTAAATTTATAAACGAAAGCCTTTTTAGAAGTTAGATGGTATGAAAACAAACACTGAGCTAACACTGGGACGGCTCTGGCATCACGTCGTATTGTATTTAAGGGTTCACTAAATTCGTAAGAATTAAAAATGCTATAAAAACTCGAGTTTTCTATATTTCTAATTTTTTTTTGCAGTTTTATTCTAATTAAGATTTTCCACAGTCCTCTAAGAAAAAAAAATAGATTTGTGTTTTTTAAAAAAATTCAATTTGATAAAAAAAATCTTAAAAAATGGGCAAATTTGAATGTACAAAGCCGAAATTCAATTAAGAAATATTTTTATTTCAGATACATAAATCCTTAAACGTTTGAAGCCGACCAGAAAAAGCATTCGCTGATTTTTACAGGGACACCATTTACTGAACAAAATTGTCAGTAAAATTATCATAGCGATGTTTTCTTTAAATAAATCCTAACAACACTGAAAGTCTGAAACCTATCAGAAAACTCATTCTCCAATAATTCCTATGCCTCCACCAATTCGAAGTTTTTATAACAATTTCATTAAAATTTCCAGTTTGGCCCTAAAAAAAGGTAAAATCATATGGCGTCATCTTTCTATGGGATGCATCGCTGTTAATATTTTGAAGCCGATAAGACTAGGCATTCTTTATTCATTGATTGGAAATAAATATTATTACTTAATAAAACTGGAAAAAGGGGGACTTAAGAAGGTCAAACGAGGCATTTTCCAGTTATCGAATACATTACAAAAGCTTCAAGCGTTATTAAAAAAAATAGTGCAGTGACAAATTTACCTGTACACAAATTAAACTTAATGGGTAATATTCTGGCCAAAAGGCTTATCAGCCATTGAATACTGATGCCATCCAGAAGAGGTAGACTCCATTACATTAAAGTGATTAAATGGGAATCAAAATTTCACACTATTTAACGCACAAAATTGGCAGATGTGAACCAAGACACCTGAATGTCACTCTCCGTCGTAGTCGAATTATGAGGCACTTTTCTGAACTTTAGAAGCTCAGCCACAGAAGATTTTAGAAGTTATCGGAGCCATTCTAAGATGCTGGGAATGGTTCCTACAACTTCGGTCATAGGGCGGTACTTGCATATGTGAAATGTTCCTAGAATTTTGGCCTAGTAACCTAACAACAGCACTGAAAATTTGTATCCAGAGGGATGAGCCCTTCTCGCGTAATTTGAAAAATTAAAACGAAAAGTTGAAAAAAAAACCAGGAAAAATGGCAGCCACTTTAAGGTCGGTCTTCGGGATACCTATTAACCGATCAGCTAATTTAAAAGACTTTGACGCATTAGAGTCAAGACACACTCTAATGGTTTAAAAAGGTTTATTCCATTAATACAATATAAAAGTAATATAAATCGTTACATTATGCCTCTATTTCAGATGCAAATGAGACTGATGACTGTGTAATCTGTTTTGCAGTTTCCTGATAAGAAAAGGATCGATTATTTTCTTGAGGTGGTAGGAAAATGTTGTGAGTAAAGTGACAAGAAATTATTCTGCCCTTGCAGTTTTAGCCCAACTGCTGTACTCATACGATTCTCTGAACCTGTGACTCGTGATAATCTCTCTCTGTATATATATATATATATATATATATATATATATATATATATATATATATATATATATATATATATATATATATATATATATATATAGTATATATATATTTTCTGTATGTCTGTCTGTTTCTCTCTCTCTCTCTCTCTCTCTCTCTCTCTCTCTCTCTCTCTCTCTCTCTTTCCTCTCTCTCTCTCCTCTCTCTCTCTCTCGCTTTATCTCTGTTTCTCTCTGACCTGATATTCATGTTGCCTGTGATCATTATTTTTAACCTAAAAAAAAACACTTTCTGTAAATATATACAAATTTAAATATATTAACAGCATTAAATAAAAATAATACAGTATAAACTAATAACTGTAAATAATACGCACACAGACAGATGAACAGATAAACAGACAGACAGACACACACACACACACACACACACAAGGCCATCCTCCCCCGACCTCTCATCTTGTGTTTACTGCACATTACCTTAGTAGAAGTCGCTGTAAGTGCTTTTCCTTTCTCCTCTGACGTGAATACCTTCTAGTGGAAGACACGCTTATGACAAGCTTATGAACAATAATTTAAACTTTAATAATAATTAAAGCTATCTTAAAAACAAACTTGGCACGATATTTTGTAACATGTCAGAGTTCTCACTGAATTACCAAGAAGGGCAAAAGATATAAAAATTCAGCCGTGTAAATCTTGAAAGAATGAGCGCCTAAACCGAGGAAGTTTTAACAACAAGCTCAAAGGGGGAGTTTGCCAGGACGACAACAAAAGGCTGAAGGGCGAGTGTTTCATCATACTTTTAATATGCTCCATTCCCTTCCCTCTCACAGCTGCTGACTTGTAATGCGGTCGTAACCAAGCCTTCTGCATTGTTTCAATCCAGTGCTAATTGCATTTTAGTGTAAAAAAAAGAGATACAGGCCTCTTGAATGGCAAGATAAACGCATGAAAAGTTGTCCGGAAAAGTTTCTTAAAGTTGATAAAGAGGCAGCAGCCCAGAGGCACATAAACGCCAGCACGATGCTTCCTGAATATAACCACCACATTAAGCTCTACAGCTGCAAATATGAGCATACTTATACTCAGCTCTGTACATTACACAAGGTGTGAGGAAGGAGAAGAGCTTCGATGCACAGTATATTTAATTTTTCTTGGATTTTTCTCTTATACTTATTCTGCTTATACACAACTGTTATATTCTTCGTCCTTAGATAGTTCAGTCTTCTTCAGTAGAAATACAAACGTGGTTCAGATGTAAATATGAAATGATTATTCTCTCAGCCTTGGCGGGGGTTCATCTCCATAGATTCAATAAAGATATATTTATATATAACATATTTTACCTTTTATTACCCTATTTTTTTTATTTGTATTTATTTAATTGGCACACAGAGTGATACATGAGATCAGCATTTAAAAACATGAATCTTCTCCAAATCTTCATGAGTTGAAGGGAAACGAAAATGCAACAGAATTTACCGTCTAGATCGTCATTATGATTCACTGGAACAGATTGATGGCAGTCCTTGTGTCATTAGTAGTGTATGAGGTGTCCAAGAACCCGGAATCTTGCTCATTGAGGAAGCCTGTTTCATTTTTTCCTGGGGTCCTAAGTCTCGATCAAAGTGGTTCCCAAAGCCCAAGTCCCCTTACTTGTTCAGTTTGGTTACTTCCCTATGATCAGTATAATTATTAACATTATAAAGATATAGATGTCAGCAAATGTTGATAAACAGGTATAGTTCCAGGTACAGTTCTGCCATTCCTTCAGGAATGAATTGTGACCCCATCATGGTAGTTAGCTGGATTACCAGGACTGCGGGATATTAAGGACCAGGGATCTCTCTCAGCCAGGCACTCAGCTGTAGCGAGGATTCCTTTGATGATGTTATTAACTTCACTGTGTCTTGTATGCCTACCCTGGGAACTTGCAAAGTTTACACCTTGCAGACCCAACTGGCACGCTTCCATCTTGCTGCAAATGCACTGGTATTAGAAACAATAGAAGCAGCAAGGCGGAGAGACAGGGCAGAATTAAAGTCCTTGTAAAACTTAGGTGGTCAACACGACGTGATGCCACTGTATGAAACCTAATTTTAAGTTAGGCAAACCATAAATGACATTTCTAAAAGTGACTCTCATCCACCTGTAGCGTTTCAAGAAGCAAAGTTACAGGTGTAGAAGCTTGACCAATTTGATACAGCATTGACATTCACTTTTTAAAATATTTTTTTTTATTTTTTTTATTAATACATCGGCCGATTCCCACCAAGGCAGAGTGGCTCGAAAAAGAAAAACTTTCATCATCATTCATTCCATCACTCTCTTGCCAGAGGGGTGCTTTACACTACAGTTATAAAACTGCAACATTAACACCCCTCCTTCAGAGTGCAGACACTGTACTTCCCATCTCCAGGACTCAAGTCCGGCCTGCCGGACTTGGTTGTAAAGCTCCTTTACTGAATGGGAGATAATCAGATTCGATCTAAGGGAAAGGAGGGAAGCTCCAATTCTGTGGATCAAGAGATCTTCACCAGCGCCATGGTACCTCCCAAGAAACATAAATTTCTTAATGTGTTCTGTAATTCTAGAAATACATACCATTGTCTTTAAAATTAGGTAAGGTTAGGTTAGGTCGTGGTACATAAATTTATAAGAATGTATACAGTGGATGGTCATAATTTGTGGGTTATGTTCCTGCAAACTGCACTGCTAATGGTTTTCGTGATTTATGGACTGAAAAACATAGGGCAAAAATAGGGCTGTGTTCATAAATATTACTTTGCTCACACTCCAACAGCACGTCAAGTATTAAAAACCATTTGTCTCCATTCACTCCTATCAAATACGCTCACACATGCTTGCTGGAAGTCCAAGCCCCTCGCACACACAACTTCCTTTACCCCCTCCCTCCAACCTTTCCTAGGCCGACCCCTACCCCGCCTTCCCTCCACTACAGATTTATACACTCTCGAAGTTATTCTGTCTCGTTCCATTCTCTCTACATGTCCGAACCACCTCAACAACCCCTCCTCAGCTCTCTGGATAATAGTTTTGGTAATCCCGCACCTCCTCCTAATTTCCAAACTCCGAATTCTCTGCATTATATTCACACCACACATTGACCTCAGACATGACATCTCCACTGCCTCCAGCCTTCTCCTCGTTGCAACATAATATTCTGCAAAAGATATTCTCAACGAAGGTTTTAGCAGGAGGCTGTAGTTGAATTATACTCTTTTATGAAGTTATACGATGCACTTTTGTACAACTATCGTGACACACTTTATGACAAGTTTGAGCAATTGAAAATACTAACTAGTGGTCTCGCATCTGGTTATAAAAAGAATCGTGCAGCAAAGAGGAAATATTTATCTGAGTAAACTAGAACTGATTTCAGAATGAGCAACTCAAGTTACAGATTCAGTATCCAGTGTTTTTATTGTATCTTGAATCAACTTATTGGAGAGAGAAAACCCGCAAGATTCCTTTTCCTACATTGGAATGCAGATAGAAAAAGAACAGTGGCATATATGATCAAACTCAAATATTTAAGGAAGTGATCAGCGCCTTACTGAATATTTACACTACTCTGAGGATGTATTTTACAATTTTGGCAACAAATTGTGAATGCAACGTTCTTTTACGAAGATAAAGCTGATAAAAACCTCGCCGACCAACCATGTGACAACAATGTCTGTCTTCTCTGGCACTACTCCCTAATATGGTCATTTGTATACGTTATTTTTTATTTAACCATAAAAAAATATAGAAAAATTTATTTCTAAGTTTATTTCCAACACTGTAATAAAAAAAATCAAAGAAAGAAAGAAAGAAAGGGAAATAAAGGACATAAAGAAATAGGGAAGTGCCAGTAACGAATATGCAATGGCAAGAAGGGACAATCTGAGAATGATACAGGAGCAAAGGCCAAGCCAGAACCGAAAAATGCTTAACAGTCAAACCAAAAGTGAAGCGACAGTGCAAGACTGGCTAATATGAAGGAGGGAGGAGAGGTCACGAGACACGACTAGGAAGTTTTTGAGAAGCTTAACAACGTTTATAAAGAGATCAGAGTGGACACAGGAGTAACACCAGAGAGTCAATGAAAGAGGATCCACCAACGAGTACTGGAAAGAATTCATACATCAGGGCAAGAGGTGAGAAAATTTTGAGTGACCTGGAGACGACAAAGGTTATGGGAGTACACAATGCACACACACACACACACACACACACACACACACACACACACACACACACACACACACACACATACACAACACACACACACCCTCGCATAATTTCCTCTTTTAAAATGTTTGTAGTTTCTTATTTTCCTTCACTTTCCCAATTTTTACTTAACTTCTTATTTTTTCACTTTTGGTTCCTCCTTTCTTTTTTATCGTGGTTTATTCTACTTTTTCACTTCTGCTCCCTTGCCTCTTCATCCTCCTCTTCCTTCTTTTGTTCAGTTACCTCCCTTTCTTTTTCCTGATAACTTTCTATTGAATTTTTTCATCATTTCTTCCAGTGTTTTGTCTCCTATTTTTGTTGCTACTTCCCTATGTTAGAGCAGCATAAACTTTCTCCTCCTATCCCTCTTCCTCTTTCATTACATCACACTTAATCCTCATTCTTTCTGCTACTTTTTCCCTATTCATTTTCCTCCCTTTCATAATAGATTTTTCCTACTCACATCTACTCACCCGATGTCTCATTTTCTCCCTGATTCTCTCTCCATCTTTTCCCTCAACATCTCCCTCCCTCTCCTTTCCCTTTATCTCTCTTTCTCTTCCTCCCTCCCTCTCCCCTTTTCCCTCCCTCCCTTTATTTCCCCCTGAGGTGGCTATAAACTCATTACTTTTACTGCTCCATTATCCCTCGTTATCTTCTCTATCTTTCTCCCTCACTTTGGCTGCTCATCGCAGCAGAAAGATAAGAACCAGTTAAGCTTCCGATTGGCTATCACTTGCGGCCGCTCACTCGCCTTTCATAAACAATTAAGAATAATTTCCACCCTCGCAAAGTTTGCCTTCATAAAGATATTTTTTATATAAAAACGGGTCCCTGTCACCCTGGGCTCCTAGACATTCCCGGTTCGACGGTTTATTTTCTCGGTTCTACTGTTGCCTCTTTTGCTTCTTCCCGATTCTGGTGTTCCCTGGTTCTCTAGTCCTTCGGAGCTCCGGTTCTCCGGTTGCTTCACACCTACCGAGCCGCTGGTTCCATTTTTCCTCTTTTATTTCTGGATTAGTTTCTTGAATACCCTATACACTTCAGCATGCTAAATAAAATAAGCTACCTTCCTCTCAGCTTGATTCTGACCCTGGCCCTTCACGGAGGGTGCCACGATGCTTCTGGTGGGAGTTTAATCCAAGTAATTGAAGCCAGTCTCTCCTTGTATCAAGTCTCATATAGCATTCGGGAAAATGCTATGTAAATAACACTCACACCTTGAACACTTCCATATGAACACGAAAACGATGACCGACTCAAGCGATAGCTTCATTATGAAGAGATTTTTGAATGTTCGTAAGACAGTATGATTTTTAATGTTCGTAAGACACAGTAAGTGGTTTATGGCAGTTTATTTAAAGGATGTTTCGTCTACCAGAGTCTTCATTATTTATGTCCTAGTGGGCGAAATGTCTTCTCATGAAAATGCTTTAAGCTGCATACCACTGACAGACAGTTATTTTCATTCCATAATAATAATAATAATAATAATATCTTTATTTCTACAAGTACATGTACAAGGTATACAGATCTAGCTGACATCAATGACATACTACTATATAGAAAGCCACTTGCTATGCTCTATGCTGAGCATTTCGGGCAAATTAGGTCAGTTTTGTCCCAGGATGCGACCCACACCAGTCAACTAACACCCAGGTACCTATTTTATACTGATGGGTGAACATGGACAGTAGGTGTCTTATGGAAACACGTCCCTAATGTTTTCCAGCCGTACCGGAGATTCGAACTCCGGACCTCAGTGTGTGAGCTGAGTGCGCTAGCGACCGAGCTAAGGGACACCTAAATATGTTTTGTACAGTTTTAAGCGTATTAATACTTAGCAGTAAGGTTCTTATTGGGGTCCTGAATGTTTCTCCAAATACCCCGGAGCCTTTTAGACTTTTAGACCTTTTAGACAGTTGCTCCTGGATGGTTCAACAGTTTGCCTGTGTTAAGGGTCAGTAATCCCTTCATGCTTTCAAGTCTTAGTTCAAAGCACATCTCGTAACTACAGTCTTATTCAGAGAAAACTGGTTGAAGATCAGAAGGACTTTAAGGTAATCAGTCCCTCAAACTGGGAGTTGAGATAAGAGGTAATAAACAAGAACAAGAACTATTAAGAAAATAGAAGAAAACCCAGAGGGGTGTGTGCGTATATATATGCCTGTACGTGCATGTGCAGTGTTACCTAAATGTAAGTAAAGGTAGTAAGACGTACCTGAAGTCTTGCATGTTTATGAGACAGAAAAATTGATACCAGCAATCCTACCATCATGTAAAACAATTACATGTTTCCGTTTTGCACTCAGCAGGACGGTAGTACCTCTCTGGGTGGTTGCTGTCTACCAACCTACTATTATTGGTATTATTATTATTATTATTATTATTATTATTATTATTATTATTATTATTATTATTATTATTATTATTATTATTATTATTATTATTATTATTATTATTATTATTATTCGAACAAGTGTAAGTTAATTTTAAATAAAAACCTGATTTTTCAATTATACAGTATCGAAAACAAAATTAAAATATATACTCTATTACCTTAAAGCTAGGCAATGACATTTTGCACGTTAGTGAAGAAGAAATTATCTAACTAACTTTAGGTTTAAACTGAATATACTAGAAATTTTAACCAAAAATTATAACATGAAGATTAGGTTACCTTAAGTTTGTTCAACTGCAATGATTTCCTGATAATCTATTTGTGAGAAAATTGTCTAAATTATGAGCTCTGCCCCCCAAAAAAAGTATATATATGCTCATTAATTAAATTGTATGCAGGCAGAGATGTGGGGAAAAGGAGAATTTTGGTACCTTTCCTAAGTCCTGCTTCAGCTGTCTCTGAATAATGAGCAAACTAAGGTTGATCTAGGGATAAATGGTATTTTATTCCATTTATCTCTCTCTCAGATGGGAAAATAAATAAATGCAATATAATATTATCATTTATTGACTAAGTTTGTCTCATGTAATGGAATTTATAAAGTCACAAACCCATCTGTTTGTAACATTATAAAGCATACTGTGTGGGCGAAACGTAGTCAATAAAGAATCACATTATACTGTATTTGTGTCTATTTTTCCGTTCATCTGAGAGAATGATCACAGTTTGCTGATGAGCAAGATGGAATATCCAGAATACGTTTAATAGAGTTTGCTAACATCTCTCTGGCGATGAGCTAATAGGTTTTTTTACTTTTCATGAAGACAGATTTTGCGATATGTTCCATACAGGGAGAACAGTCTTGTGATCTGATTAGCCAACTGACAGTGATTGAGATTGATGGCAGATAAAGTGGTTCTGAAATGGATTCCTCTGTTTGAACTTTCAGTACTGAGTTAAGCTTAACTTGTAAAATATGTCAGATCTAAATACTTCTTTGTCTGTGGGAAAAGACACTTATGTACAATTCAGGACGATTATTTAAGGAAACGTTTCTCCAAGAGTGAAGAAGCCACTCGTTGAGAAACGTTCCGTTTAATAAATGACCTGAACTGTACCTATATATTTTTTTCCACGTATTAGTATCACCAGTCAATTAATTTCCACTTCTAGGTTTGTTCTGTTCAGAGAATGTATCTTTAACTTTTAAAATATGTTCGATATACTAGTACACAAAATTTTTCGGTCCTTCAAATATACCACCGCCAATATATTTGATCACAACACAACTCTTTGGATCTTCTACAGTCTTTTTCATACATTTGAAAACCTCTGATGCGAAGCAACTCCACACAGCGCATCATAGTTAACTACACAGGAACATTTACTTGTGGGTATGCCACTGTATAGGGGTTAAACAGCTGGGGCTGTCAGTCTAGTTTATATATTTCGTCTAGAAATGAATACCTGTAATGACAAACAGGCAGCTGCTAACGGTGTGCTGCTTGCTGCTACGACTTCATCACTGCCTCCATACCTGGCAGAGCAGCCCTTTAGGTTATTGCATTTCTTATGATAAGAGTTCTTTCACCTTTGTTTTATAAGTTAAGATTTGTTATTATACTCCAGCTCGTCTCTTATCTGGCCAAAACACTAATATTGTTACTATCAATTGAAAGCTTTATGCTTTATTTTATACTAAGCAGTCTGCACTACACTGCAATTCGTGCAAAATTCACTGCATATCCGTGCAAAAAGCAGTGGGATTGTCAGAAAACTAATATTATTATTATTATTATTATTATTATTATTATTATTATTATTATTATTATTATTATTATTATTATTATTATTATTATTATTATTATTATTTATGGAAGAAATCACAATAAAACGGGTGACTGCAAATATGAAAAAAATACCACAGTGAAAATAAGAAACAACACCTGAGCGCTTTCAAGTACTTACACATATCTTCCTCTGAAGATATGTGAGTACATGAAAGCGCTCAGGTTTTATTTCTTACTTTCATTGTGATATTTTTTAAATTATTTATATATTACTAGTTATATTTTTATTAAGGCATTATTATTAACACTTTCCACCAGTTTCATCCGTTTGTCCTACTATTACCCCCGTGATACCCTTATATTTCGTTTCTCTTCATCCCATTTTTGCACAATAAATCTGGCTTTGCTTGTGTCACAATAAGCTCCTCTGATTAATGTCACCTCAACTCCTTCACCACTTTTACTTCCTGGGAAAGATGACATCACTTGCTCCTCCTCCTCATCTTCCTCCTGCTTCTCCTCCTCCTCCTTCTCATCTTCCTCCTGCTTCTCCTCCTCCTCTTTCGCATCTTCCTCCTGTTTCTCCTCCTTCTCTCCTTTTTTGAGTATTTCTTCTTCCTCATTTGCATTGTGACTAATAAGACTATCCTACCCGCTTTTTTAATAGGATGTATTATTATTAGGATATTATTGCTATTATTATTTATTTTTATTATTATTATTAAGCAGGGAAGTAATAAATCCGTAAGGGCTATATAGTGCTTGAGACAAAAGAGAGAGGTGGGTAATTAGGTCTGATTCCTTCCTAAAGAACTCTTCAATGGTATCAGCTCATACCCTTAAAAGATTAATAACCTTGATCATATCTGTATAATTATTTTTATTGTGAATTCTAAGCAGGGGAGGAGAGGGATGGAAGGAAGGCAGTTTTAACGTCCTATAAGATTCCATTTAGAAATTCATCTCTTACCTCTTTACTATATATATATATATATATATATATATATATATATATATATATAATATATATATATATATATATATATATATATATATATATATATATATATATATATATATATATATATATATATATATATATATATATATATATATATATATGGGTGGTAGGGAAGTGGAATATTCAAATGCTTCAGAAAGAAATCTAAATATTCTTCCTTGAAGCCTTTTATCCACTTCTCCGAGGCTATGGGTCCCACAATTTACCCCAGAGGTGGACCCCATCTATATATATATATATATATATATATATATATATATATATATATATATATATATATATATATATATATATATATATATATATATATATATATATATATATAAAGTCGTGCCGAATAGGTAAAATTTGTCAATTAGCAAGAACTCATTTATGGTTAAGTCCTTTCTAAAATTTTCTCTTATACGTTTAAAGATATATTTTTATCATTTATGTTAATGTAAAAATAATAATTTTGTACCAAAAAGACCTTATAAAACTTAACTAACCTTATTATAACAAACGCAATTTAATTTAGCCTAATCCAAATAAATATATTTTAGATAAGTTTACAATAATTTAATAATAAACAAATACAATGAAATATATTTTTTTGGTTAGGCTCAGAATTATTTTTGCGAAATTATTGCATACACAAACTTTCGTTTGCCTTATTCGGAAAGTAGAGCGTTGCTATTTAAACCAAAATCGCAAGTTTTACCTATTCGGCACGACATATATATATATATATATATATATATATATATATATATATATATATATATATATATTATATACCAGGGGAGGTTATTAACAAAGGAGGGTTATTAACCCAGGAAGGCTATTTAACCCAGGAGAGTTATTAACCCATGATAACCCAACAAGCCAGGTAATGTGATTTATTTCCAACGGGTTCATACCTAGGATGAAACTCCCAACAGTCAGCTAGGTTCCAGATACCTATTTACTGCTAGGTGAACAGGAACAACAGGTGTCGTGTACAAACCTCCAACACATAGTAAAAAAATCATTACCAATGAGCTGATGTAAATAATGATGCATTAATTAATATTGAAATCTATGGGAAGCGATAAAATCGTACGAGTCATACATCAACTGGGAAATGGAAGGTAATGGGGTTTAATGCAAGGAAGGTGAGGGTAGATGAGTAAGATATTTTCAATAGAAGCTATCTTTAATGGCGAGTATCTTTATTTTCCACCAGTAAAGATACCCAGGTATTGCCCATGTATTTTATTAATCAAGATCTTAGTATTCTATGCCATTAAAGGGAAGGGTAGCTTCAATTCCTTGGATCACGAGACCATTACCCGCTTCAAGGCATTCCGATACAGTAATAGCGGAAGAGTTCAATAAAGCTAACTTAAATTGGAACGCTACAACAGGAGAGCCAGAAGCTAATAGGGTAATTAGCTTTAACGAGACTAACTTCCCATTCCAGCTCAATACTAGGACCCCAACACAAGGAAAAGATATATTGGTCTCCTGACCACCCAGACCATCCTTATACCTTCACCAACAGCCTGACTGATCTGGGACAGATCTGCGATTGTTGGACAGAGGATCGGTCTTTCACCTCTCCAGGCTGTTGGAGAGGCAATGAAGAACAAGCTTGTTGGGTCGGAGTCGGGGGCCACGATTTACAGAGGCAGGTTCGAGCCTCCGCCATTCCACAGGCTTAACGCTTCACAAACTAAAATATACACACCACAGTTACACATTATAGCTAATCCACTCAAGGCTTTACAGTTGGGGGTCAAAATATGTACGCAATGTGCGATTTATGGTATTTGAGGAAACGTTTCGCATATCGTGTACTTGATCAATTGACAGAGTCCTTATGCACGAAAAGTTTTCTAATTAAAATGCCATGAAACGTATACCGTATCGTATTTACATATTTATCATTATATCACTGATATACTCGGAGGAAATGTAATTTCTTAGACTGTTGACTATGGATCATGGTGAGGTGTGTGTTGCCAGGAATTGTTACTTGGACTCAGGTCAATACCTGGACTATCTTGGGCATAGTATTAGTGCTAGTAGAAGAGATAATAGAAGTGATAGTAATAGTTGTAGAAATAACAGTAGTGGTTGTGGTAACAGTAGCAATATTTGTATTAATAGTTGTAGTAGCAGTAGTATTTGTAGTAATAGATTCGTTCAAGGGAACGACTCTAGCTAGAGTCGTTCCCTTGAACGAATCTACTTGTACTTCCTACTCATTTCTGCAAGCTCCTGAAGATGAGTTAATTGCAACACGAAAGGCCTAGAGCTATTATTCAACTTCCTCCGTGGTTGTTTTGCCCATTGGTATTATAGGGACAGAATGCCTAAATAAAAACTTAATTTTAATTCTAATTACGTGCCTTGATTATTTCGAATTATTTTTTAAGACACTTTTAAAGATTACTGTGGAACAGACAAAGCAAGTACTGAAACAGTTGTTGCAGAGATGTATGTTTACTTTGCAACATTCATCTTAATTTCAAAAGCTCATAATAACAATATATTTCCTAATTTCTAGTTATAAGACACTTCGAAATACATCTGATATCACAAGAAACTAGTATATATTAAGTCATTGAAAAAAAAATTAAAAACACTCTTAATTTGGCGTCAATAAATTAAAATGATAGCGCAATGCGCATTTGCGCCGCAGTTGCCTCTGAATGATCATTTATTCCTAATTCTACACGCCATATAATCTTAAGATTTCTTTTGATTTCATTTTTCTTTTCGTAGTTCTATTGAGAAAAATGGGCTCTTTCAAACTAATTTTTTTTCGAAATTGCTTCGAACACAGAGAATTAAAAATGAATAGCACGTCACGGTTAAAAGGATTAAGAGTTCGAATAAGCTAAGAGTTCCTGCATATATTTTGCATTCTAAGAAATGCTATCTGCGTCTGTCTGCCTGTCTGTCTCTCTCTTTAATCTCTGTATTTCTTTGTAATCTTTAATTAATTCTACTCCTAACCCGACACCTTACCGTACCCAACCCACACCAACCCTTCTTGCTTCTAGTTCTTACCCAGCTTATTACTCACTCTGCCCAACCTACCTTCTCCTACATACCAACATATACCCACTTTGCTTCCTTCCCTCATCAAATAAGCGCCAATCATGCCATACCTAATCAACACCCAACTTGTACCAGCTCTACTGGCCTGCTCTTTCTTGCCTCTCGAAGCCAGCTCTACTTCCCTGTCTTGCTCTCTTTCTTCTCTCACTTCCAGTACCCCTTCCTCTCTCTCTTTCCCCTCTCATGGTTAGCTACCCTTCCCCTTTCATGCTCACTCTCTCTCTTCCCTCTTGCTGCCAGCTACCCTTCCACTCTCCTGCTCTCCTTTCCCTCTTCGGGGCTACTCTCCCTCTCCCTCTGACAATTTTATTAGTGTCGGCCGTCATTCTGGAGCTGCGTTAAGATTCCAGCTCCGCCCCGCGTCCAGCCACAAATCTCCCAGAACTGCTGGTGTGTGTCCCGGTCCAAGTAGCATGATCTCTCTCTCTCTCTCTCTCTCTCTCTCTCTCTCTCTCTCTCTCTCTCTCTCGCTGACAGCCTACAAACAAGTTACATTTTTAAAGCGAACGACCAAACTATTGTTATGTCAGGTACGTCGACCATCCACAAAGAGGCTCATGGAATGGCGTATTACAGTGAGGCATGTGTCCACAAGCCTTTGATAACACCCACCTTGCTGTGACGGCCACTGGAGAGGAATATTCTGCAGCCCCGAGCCACCGGGCTCTTGGTATACTGCCTAGGATAGAGCCAGTTGCTAAATTGACGCATCCTTTGACGCATGGGTGGCAGTGCGTACTGCAGGGTGTCAACGATGTCTTATTCTAGTGTTCCCACAGCTTTAAAGCGAAGATTGAGACACTTATGCAACATATGGGAATCTTTATTAAGGAAACGTTTCGCCACACAGTGGCTTCATCAGTCCAATACAAAGCAGAAAGGTGTAAGGAGAGGAAGAGTTTGAGGTAATCAGTCTCTCGGCCTGGAGTCGATGTGTTCAGGGACTGATTACCTCAAACTCTTTCTCTCCTTACACCTTTCTGCTTTGTATTGGACTGATGAAGCCACTGTGTGGCGAAACGTTTCCTTAATAAAGATTCCCATATGTTGCATTCTGAGGACATGTACATACCTTCTTCACGGCTACGACTACTACTAAAACTAACCCATCTCTTTGGGTATGACCTACTCCACTGGGGAATCCCACCTACCAGTGACTATACCCTCGTCTGCTACCCGTCCCTATCAGCTGACGCCTATTTAAGGTCAAGCCTCCTTACCTGTTCTTCAGAATCTCCACACCAGCGGTGCTGAACACACCAACTACAAGGCCGAGGGACTGATTACCTCACCTTTTGTATATAGTTCTACTCTCTTCATATTATGTCCTAGAATTTTGTATTGATAAAGCCACTGGATGGCGAAACGTCTACTATAAAGATACCCAGATGTTGCACATGTGTCTTAATTTCATATTGTCGGTATTGTATACCATTCTTGTACATACCTCGATCATGTCTCCCCTCATTATTCGTCTTACAAGTGAATGTAATTTAAGGGTCTTCAATCTTTCTTCATACGGAAGATTTCTAATGCTATGAATTAACTTTGTCATTCGTCACTGAATGTTTTCTAACGAATTTATATCCATTCTGTAAAATGGAGACCAGAACTGAGCTGCGTAATCTAGGTGAGGCCTTACTAATGATGTATAAAGCAGTAGTATAACCGCTGGACTTATGTTGCTTACACTTGTTGATATAAATCCCGGTAATCTATTTGCCTTATTTCGTACGCTTAGGCATTGCTGACTTGGTTTAAGGTTGCTGCTTACCATAACCCCCAAATCCTTTTCGCATTCTATACGGCTAAGTTCAACATTATTCAGCTGGTAAGTGCTAGGGTTATGAACATTCACGAGCTTTAGTACTTTGCATTTATCTACATTGAACTGCATCTGCCACTTTTCTGACCACGAATTCAGTTTGTCCAAATCCTCCTGAAGTTCCGAGACATCTACGTCTGAATCGATTATCCTACCTATATTCATGTCATCAGCGAATTTGCTCATATCACCAGTAATTCCCTCGTCAAGGTCATTTATATATATTATAAACAACAATGGGCCTAAAACCGATCCCTGCGGAACGCCATTTGTTACAGATCCCCACTCAGATTTAACCCCATTTATGCACACTATGCTTCTTATTGGTGAGCCATGACTCGATCCATGACAGCACTTTTTCCCCAATGCCATGAGCAGCCACTTTCTTCAACAGTCTCTGATGTGGTACTCTATCAAAAGCCTAAGTATTACGCCATAAAGATCTGCAAATATGTAACAATATATAAGAACCAACACACCAGAAAGTGTTTCAGTAAGTTAAGAAAGCGATATTGTCATTTTGATAAAGATTGCGGGTATTTTCATTCTGAGAAGCAGAAATCCTCACCTCAGACCCGAGAATGCTTTCATCTAAGTTGCCCAAAATGACAAGTAAAGCGAACACAACGCTACGAAATTACGTATCAAGAAAATACGTAAATACAAGGTAAGCTAGCAGTTTAAGGCACAAAGGGAAACGATCTAGAGAAAAAAAAAGGGCAATGAAAATCAAACCAGTTTTCACACACCAGGGTCAAATATACAGCAACCCACAGTACAACCACCGCTGGAGAGAACGTGTATATATACACCAAGTATATTATCAGTATTATCAACATAGCCCTATCACCCAAATATCTCAAATGGTAAATCCTCCTCATTTTCTGCTAATATTTAGGGCTTAAAAAAAATTACAAATATACTTATTTATATAAGTGAATTCTTCAACGAATTAAATATATTGAATATTCACAGAATTACGTACAAAGGATATTTTGGACGGTAAGCTATGGGAACAAAATTACAATGCATATAAATAAAAGAGAGTAAATAGGTCACTGTATAAAAGGCTTATTTTGTTGAGATTACCAAATGATATATTAGAAGTACTAGATATTAAAGTGGAGGACAAGAATGTGGTAATTATCCTTGTATATAAACCACCATCAGCAATGGTAGAGGAATTCAAGCAACAGATGAAGTAGATAGCTATGTCCTATGAAATGCTTGAAAATCCTTAATCAAATATTAACCTCTCTGAAGATTTCAATATTCCAAATTTTAAATGGAAGATGGCAGACAACAGCATTGTACCAGATATAGTACCTGGTAGTGTATTACCCAAACAAACATACCAGAAAGCTATTGGGGCTCTGAAAAGTTTGCTGTGAACCAACAGATAACATAATCTTCTAAAAATTAAAATACACTAGAATTGATCTTCATAATCTCAGGTACAATATCCTCCGGTCATAGCTCTCTGAAGTACAGAAAAAGAAAAATCTATGCGTAGAGAACCTTAAAAGTATTCAGTAATTTTAACTTAAAAAATCAGAGACTTAATTGAGCCAACAACAAAAAAAAAGAAATATCAGACATTCATAAGAACATAAGAATATAGGAACACTGCAGAAGGCCTACTGGCCCATACAAGGCAGGTCCTTATCAAAACCACCACTACCTAAGAATTTACTCCTGTACTCACGACACTAATCAAACCCAGCCCCTCCCACTCATATATTTGTCCAATCTCTTTTTAAAGCCACCCAAGGTCCTAGCCTCTATCACCCTACTCGGAAGATTGTTCCACGCATCTACAACTCTGTTCGAAAACCAGTACTTGCCTATGTCCTTTCTAAATCTAAATTAAACAGTTCTGAGTCCTCTAGGTAATACTGAGAGTGACAACAACATTAATGACTTAATAGCTTCAAATGGTTGGGTAACTGGGGTTTAAGCTTATCACCTACACCCTGATCATTAAGGCTGTATACTATATGTAAACTATATATCAAGGATACTGTTTTTATCTTGATTAACTATTAAAGTAAACCATTAGTTTGTAAGACCTTATCTGAATTTATGTAGCAGTATTATTTCTCATGATAGATTTTTATACTTTTTTAAATTCTGTGTTTAAATTTACAAATGTAAATTGCGACTGACATATTTTATTAATTTTGACTTTGGTGTAATAATACACTTTCAAATTGATGAAATAGGTGATAGTGTTTCGAACAAAACCTTGACATTCCACTTCAATAAACAATTTAAAAAAAAAATCTTTGCTTTGATTAAGATTATCAGAATCACTGGACAACACTCGGGATTCGGTATTGGCTCTGGAAGGCGAATCCTTAAACAAATTCAAAAGTTTTGCTGGATTTGTTTCTGGTACTCAGACACGATTTTCAATGGCTCGTAGGAAGGTAGAGTGAGCCTGCGAGGTAGAGTGAACCTGGAAGGTAGAATGAACCTGCGAGACAGATCAAAACCCAAATGGGAGTCATATTTAAGATAAATTTGAATATATTGTTTAATGCTAATGGTGGTTGAGTGTAAGGGAAACTAAGTTAAAATTTAGGTTAAGACAGCGGTAACTATCACTATCCAAGATGAGTAAAATAACCATGTTTATTGTAAACCATTTTTAATACAACGTTTCGATACTTTCCTAAACTCTATTCCTCTCTTTTTTTGAAGGATTAAACACTATCTCGAAACAAAGCCTCATGTAACAACTTCTGATATTATAAAGTGATAAGTGCAATCACAATGTCAAGTGTGTTACCACTGAGTTTTCAATCATGTATTTTTCCTAAACTTTGGTTAATTTTTCATTCAGGTTCCACTGACGACTCTCCACTCAAAAAAAAAAATGAAAAACGCTCAATGATTGCAACGCAGACGAAGGTACTGCGTCTAGGACTTCTTTTATTCAACGTTCGCACCCCACACTCTTTCATTATAAAATATTTTTGTCACGATTTTTGTTACTCTTCTACTAGGTTCTAGGTTACATTTCCCTGTCCTTGAATTCTATGTCCTGACTTTGACAGTACATACATCGCCACATTCTGTTCTCCAGAAGAAAACCTACAAGAACTAGCCTATGTCTTGTACAGTCCGCACAGATGATCTGCGTCCTTGTGTGTAATTTATCTAGCTGTACACAAATAACCCGCACATAGGAGAGAGGAGCTTACGACGACGTTTCGGTCCGACTTGGGTTATTTGTGTATTGTTCCAGTCACGGAATTATGCCTTTTTATTTATACCTAGCTGTAATTACCAAGATGTGTACTTATCTGTCTCTTGCTTCCGGAGCTCGATACTCAGTTCTTTTCTCAGTTTTTACACCACTTTGATCAGTATCAATGACTTCTGGTCTCTCGGGTCTTATTACATCCACTCTTTAAGCCACGCATTGAGTTTGCCTCCACTGATCTCTCATCCGGATCGTTTCACCTTTAACCCACCCTGACACTAAACACGTACTTACATCCTTGTGGTTCATCAGTGCCTTCAGCTTCCACCTATGTCCCCTTGATTGCTATCCTCTTAAGTCAAACAGTCTGTCCTTATCTGCCCAATGAATTACTCTTAAGATTCTATAATTTTTCCCCTAAGGTTGTAAACCACTTCTTAGTGGTACTTATCAGGTTGCACACTTTAGAACGTTTCCAAGCTTCTTCACATGCTTGGCCAGGTGTGTGGGTTGCATGCTGGGGCCACACATTCACTGACCGACTTAATATTGTACATCGTACATAAAGTTCTGAAGACTTCTTTGATAAAGTTTCTGAATGCTGTTCTGAGGTTTGCTAATCAAACATATGTGCTAATGTACGTACGTAAGTATTTATGTATGTATGTATGTATGTATGTATGTATGTGTGTACTCACCTAATTGTACTCACCTAATTGTGGTTACAGGGGTCGAGACTCAGCTCCTGGCCCCGCCTCTTCGCTGTCCGCTACTGGGTCTCTTCTCTCCCTGCTCCACGAGCTTTATCATACCTTGTCTTAAAGTTATGTATGGTTCCTGACTCCACTATATCGTTTGCTAGACTATTCCACTTCCTGACTACTCCATGGCTGAAAAAATGCGTTCTAACATCCCTTTGACTCATCTGAGTCTTCAGCTTCCAATTGTGCCCTCTTGTTTCTGTGTTCCCTCTCTGGAACATCCTTTCACTATCTACCTTGTTGATTCCCGCAGTATTTTGTATGTCGATATCATGTCTCCTCTAACCCTTCTGTCCTCCAGTGTTGTTAGTCCTATTTCCCTCAACCTTTCTTCATAGGACAGTCCCCTGAGTTGTGGAACTAACCTTGTCGCAAACCTTTGCACTTTCTCTAATTTCTTGTCATGCTTGACCAGGTGTGGGTTCCAGACTGGTGCTGCATACTCTAGTATGGGCCTGACGTACACGGTGTACAGTGTCTTGAACGATTCCTTGTTAAGGTAACGGAACGCTAATCTTAGGTTTGCCAGTCGCCCATATGCTGCCGCAGTTATTTGGTTGATGTGTGTGTGTGTGTAATAGTAGTAGTAATAGTAGTAGTAGTAGTAGTAGTAGTAGTAGTAGTAGTAGTAGTAGTAGTAGTAGTAGTAGTAGTATTTTCTCTCACCTGGTTGCGGGTGTTGGTGTTATTCTCTGCTCTTACCTACGTCTTTCAACTACACACGAGCGGTCACATACTGTAGCCCAGGAACCGCTGTGTGCCTCATCCTCCTCCATCCCTTGAAGTCTTCCTAAGTACTGACACTGAGGCCCGATGAAGCCTATCCTTATCTGACTTGTTCATCATTAGTCATTGTGTAAAACTACATATAAGACACTTACAGTTACATTTCGCAGATTCATGTCTTCAGTCTTTGTGTTGTGTCCTCAGACAGCTGCAGAACCCACTACAAACTCAAAGAAAATTTCAAACATCTTTCTTTTTCCATAAACAGGATTAACTGAGTGGAATTGGGTGTTTTATCTGGCAGTATCTACCTGGATCCATGGCAGCACTCCACCTTAATGAGTAGTCGAGATATGAGCTCGAAGCAATTCGTTAAAGAGATTAGATTCACTGCTTAGAGCATTGAATCTAATTCCTAGCAGAGTTTTCCTTCTCTTGCGTGCTCTTCCTAATAAAACTCTGAAGATAAAACGTTATTTTTAACTGTGGTAACTCATCTTTTCATTCATTATATAATAAACGAAGAAATTTCACCTGATTTTTTCACCGTTTGTGTTTATAAATACCTGAAAAAATAGATTATAAACAATATTTTTACTTGTGTATAGCTAAGAAACTCTTGGTGTTTACGAGGCTACAAATCATCTTATAAGAGTCACATCTTGTACCAGAAAGAGTGGAAAGGAATCAGGTCTGATGGAGGTGGGGGAGAAAGGTAGCTCCAGTTCCTTGGAATCGGAGCTCATTAACATCGAGGCACCCCTTTCCAGTGTTTGGCTTCTTACACACCAAACGAGTCGAATCGAGTCACAACGAGTCTTGACTCCATATGACTTGGACAACCGTTGACGCCAAGGTAGCCATGTCAAGTCAGCATCCTCATTGTTTTCCTCAAGCCTTCAGAGTTCAGCTGACACTACTGAAGTTTCTTAGCTCGGGCTGACATTGCTAAAGTGTCCTAGCTCATGCTGACACTAAAATACTCTCCCAGCTCATCCTTACACTACTGAAGTCTACCACTGAAAACTAACAGATTTCAATACCTGGTATGAACTCCATCCTGCGTAGTGGTACAGTAGTGTGCAAATTATTTGGTACAGGTATTTTTTGTGATACTCTCATAATATATCTTAGTTTCAGGCTTAATTAGTGTAGTTTGGGTTCTTTTCTTTTCATAAGAGTTTCCTATAGACTTCTGGCAACCATCCAGCCGTAGTGTTACCCTGCTAATCTGGTCAGTGCTACAGCAACTGTTGTTCTGTAAGACTATTCATGTAAGCGTGCTCCTTGAGTGAATGTGATTTCGCCAAATACTACCCTTCAATTCATGATTCATTATAACTGATGAAATTAATGATGGATGTATTTTAGCTCTTAGAAAAAATCCTGATTTGGGTATCAGACAGATCGCCGAAAATTTGAGCCTAGCAAAGTGAATCGTTGGTCGGATTCTGAAGAGAGCTGACAACACTGGTGATTGTGGATGCTGCCTCGAGGAAGATGTATAAGACAACACCTCACGATGACAAGGTTATCATAAGAAATAGTGTGAAGGATCCCAAGAAAAAAAGCAAAGAACTACAGAGAAATTTTGGTGACATAAATGTTGATTCTTTAACTGTTGGAGGAAGACACCTTGACGCTGGCAGAGGTACGAGAAAGCTGGTAAAGAAACAATTATTAACTGCTGCTATAAAGAAAAAAAAAAGGCTGTTGTGGGCACTTGATCATAAGGAAAGGACGACAGATGAATGGAGTAAAGTAATTTTTTTCAGATGTGGGGCATTTTGAAGTACATGAGCAAAAGTGAACCTCTTCAGAATGGACACATTCAACAAGCGCCAAAACACCCAGATGTTTTTAGTTTTACTAGTAAAGGCCTTGCACGGCTTGTTACTTTTGAGAAAACGATGAATAGTGACAAACAGAAGGGAGTCCTGGCAACTCATTTGCTTCCCATTGTGGATAGAAACTTTCTTCATAGACAAGGCATTTTCCAGCAGGATCTTGCTCCATGCCACACTTCCAGAAAAATGCTGACAGGCTTCGAAGAGAGTGGGCTAAGCGTTCAAAATTGGCCTCGAAACTCTCATGACCTCAACCCAATTGAGAATCTATGGGAAATAACCAAAGAAAGATTGCGAAACAGGACTGTTCAACTGTGGATAAGCTGATATTAGGACCTGGTACCACGAAGTAGAACTTGCCAAAATGTGTTCAACATTGGTCGATACTATGCTTGTAGCAATACTTATAAAAGCAACGAGTAGTCATATTTTATTAAATCAATTATCTGTCATATTATTGCCGTGTATTTTTCAAATAAACATTGATTTCCTAAACAAACGCCTTATTTCATCAGCCCCAATTAATATGCACACTATTGTAAATAACAGAGAAACACAGGTGCTATTCTCACTATAGAACAGAGTAGCAGCACCCTACTGATGTATCCATTTTTGATAAAAAAATAATAAACAATTGCGTTACTAGTAACGAATTAAGTAAAATTACAGAATGTGTCAGTAAAAAGATTTGCTTAAACAATAACGAGTCTTTCTACGTTCCTGATATTGATGCTAAGTTACATAGAGATTTATTTTGCAAAGCGGTGCACCTATTTAGGCTATTGAAGAGTGAAAGCTCGAGCCTCCGTATACTACCTTTCAAAAGACAAGTGTGATTATTTAAAAAAAATGGACCTCGGTTTCTCAAGTTTTGAACGTGTTCAAAACAGGAATAGAGTCGATGGATAGCAAAACACTGACAAAAAGGGTTATATGTTACAATGTTTCGCTCAAATTAACTTTAAAAAATCGCTTTTGAGAGGGTGATAGTGTGTGTAAAGCGAGCAGTATGTGAGGCAGGGGTGGATTGTGGCAGGGGTGGTGTGTGGCAGGGGTGGTGTCAGGCAGGGGTGGTGTGTGGCAGGGGTGGTGTGAGGAGGGGTTTTGTGTGGCAGGAGTGGTGTTTGGCATGGGTGGTGTAAAGCAGGGGTGGTGTGAGGCAGGGGTGGTGTGAGGAGGGTTTTTGTGTGGCAGGAGTGGTGTTTGGCAGGGGTGGTGTAAAGCAGGGGTGGTGTGAGGCAGGGGTTGTGTGAGGCAGGGGTGGTGTGTGGCAAGGGTGGTGTGTGGCAGGGGTGGTGTGTGGTTGAGGTGGTGTGAGGCAGGGATTGTGTGAGGCAGGGTGGTGTGAGGCAGGGGTTGTATGACTCAAGGATGGTGTATGAGGCATGGGTGGTGTGTGAAGCAGGTATGGTGTGAGGAAGGGGTGGTGTGTGGCAGGGGTGGTGTGAGGCAGGGGTGGTGTGAGGCAGGGGTGGTGTCAGGCAGGGGTGGCGTGAGGCAGGGGTGGTGTTTGAGGCAGGGGTGGTGTTAGGCAGGGGTGGAGTGAGGCAGTGGTGGTGTGTGAAGCAGGGGTGGTGTGTGAAGCAGGGATGGTGTGAGGCAGAGGTGTGGTGTGAGGAAAGGGTGGTGTGAGGCAGAGGTGGTGTGGAAGGAGTGTGGTGTGAGGCAGGGGTGGTGTGAGGCAGAGGTGGAGTGAAGTAGGGGTGTTGTGTGAGGCAGGGATGGTGTGATGCAGGGATGGCGTGAGGCAGGGATGGTGTGAGGTAGGGATGGTGTGAGGCAGGGATGGTGTGTGAAGCAGGGGTAGTATGAGGCAGGGGGTGTGAGGCAAGGGTGTTAAGTAAACCAAGGGTGATGTGTGAAACAGGGGCAGTGTGAAACAGGGGCAGTGTGAGAAACAGAGGCGGCTTGTGAGACAGAGGCGGCTTGTGAGACAGAGTCAGTGTGAAACAGGGGCAGTATGGGAAACAGGGGCAGCGTGTGAGACAGGGGCGGCGTGTGAGACAGGGGCGGCGTGTGAGACAGGGAGGGCTACACGCCTCCACCAGGGAACAATGTTGGAGTAAGTGTCGGCATTATTGGTGGTTGACTTGAATTATCACTGTATTATCATTAACATGGCGGCTGTGCCAAACAGCACCCGTATGATACTTACTCCAAAAGTACATACAATATTATTCCACAATATTTACCAGTAAGAAGTGCATATATTATAATCCTATATATATATATTATTAACATATCAGCCGTTTCCCACCAAGGCAGGGTGGCCCGAAAAAGAAAAACTTTCACCATGATTCACTCCATCACTGTCTTGCCAGAGACGTGCTTACACTACAGCTATAAAACTGCAACATTAACACTCCTCCTTTAGAGTGCAGATACTGTACTTCCATCTCCAGGACTCAAGTCCGGCCTGCCGGTTTCCCTGAATCCCTTCATAAATATTACCTTGCTCACACTCCAACAGCACGTCAAGTCCTAAAATAAATTTGTCTCCATTCGCCTCTATATAACACGCTCACGCATGCTTGCTGGAAGTCAAAGCCCCCCGCACACAAAACTTCCTTTACCCCCTCCCTCCAACCTTTCCTTGGTCGACCTCTACCCCGCCTTCCCTCCACTACAGATTCATACACTCTCGAAGTCATTCCATTTTGTTCCTTCCTCTCTACATGTCCGAACCACCTCAACAACCCCTCCTCAACCCTCTGGATAATAGTTTTGGTAGCCCCGCACTTCCTCCTAATTTCCAAACTAGGAATTCTCTGCATTATATTCACACCACACATTGCCTCCAGCCTTCTCCCTGTTGCAACATTCACCACCCATGCTTCGCACCCATATAAGAGCGTTGGTATAACTATACTCTCATACATTCCCCTCTTTGCTTCCACGGACAAAGTTCTTTGTCTCCATAGACTCCTCAGTGCACCACTCACCTTTTTACTCTCGTCAATTCTATGATTCTGAATACATTCACCTCCTCCATACTCCCTCCCTCCAATCTGATATCCAATCTTTCGTTACCTATTTTTTTTTGTTATCCACATCACATTACTCTTTCCTATATTCACTATTAATTTTATTCTTTTACATACCCTGCCAAACTCATCAACCAACCTCTGCAACTTCTCTTCAGAATTTCCCAAAAGCACAGTATCATCAGCAAAGAGCAACTTTAAGTTCGCGTCAAAAACTAACATTTTTTCATTATAACATTTCCTCATAAAATATCCCATTTTTACCAGTTCGCAACCCTTTAAAAGTCAGTCAAAAGAATTAAACCTTGATTCAAGATTTAATTCCATTTAATGACTTTTAAAGGGTTGCGCGCTGGAAAAAATGCGATATTTTAGGAGAAAATGTTATAATGAAAAATGTTAGTCTTTGATGCGAACTAATAGTTATGAATGTGAGGTATTTAAATGGCTACATGCAAAGCATTACTTATTTGCATTTAGAATTAGGTCTGCCTCAATTGTTGCCTGAGCTATATATATTATAGGTATGAAATTTAGGCAATATCTCACACTGTTGAATGAGAGTATTTGTAATGTGACGCAAAGGTTGAGAGACGAACAAGATTAATTATTTTCAGATTTTTGTGCAGATAGTGCTGGGCAGAGGGACTTATCCTGTGAGCAAATATATCACCAGTAATACCATCTCTAAGAAAAAGTCTCATAGCGTCCCCAACAAGCCTCATAGTGTCCCCAGCAAGCCTCACAACGTCCCCAGGAAGCCTCAGCGTCCACAGGAAGCCTTACAGCGTCCCCAGGAAGCCTCATAACGTCCCCAGGAAGCCTCATAGCGTCCCCAGCAAGCCTCATAACGACCCCAGCAAGCCTAATAGTGTTCCCAGCAAGCCTAATAGCGTCCCCAGCAAGCCTCATGGCGTCCCCAGCAAGACTCATGGCGTCCCCAGCAAGCCCAATAGCGTCCACAGCAAACCTCATAACGTTCCCAGCAAGACTAATAGCGTCCAAAGCAAGCTTTATAGCATCCTCAGCAAGCCTCCTTATAGTGTACCCAGCAAGCCTGATAACGTCCCCAGCAAGCCTAATAGCGTCCCCAGCAAGCATTATGGCGTCCCCAGCAAGCCTAATAGCGTCCACAGCAAGCCTAATAGCGTCCCCAGCAAGCATTATGGCGTCCCCAGCAAGCCTAATAGCGTCCACAGCAAGCCTCATAACGTTCCCAGTAAACCTAACAGCATCCACAGCAAGCCTTATAACATCCTCAGCAAGCCTCATAGCGTTCCCAGCAAGCCTCATAACGCCACCAGCAAGCCTCATGGCGTCCCAAGCAAGCCTAATAACGTCCGCAGCAAGCCTCATAACATCCCCAGCAAGCCTAACAGCGTCCACAGCAAGCCTTATAACATCCCCAGCAAGCCTCACAGCGTTTCCAGCAAGCCTCATAACGTCCCCAGCAAGCCTAATAGCGTCCCCAGCAAGCCTAATAGCGTCCCCAGCAAGCCTAATAGCGTCCCTAGCAAGCCTCATATCGTCTCCAGCAAGCCTCATGGCGTTCCCAGCAAGCCTAATAACGTCTACAGCAAGCCTCATAACGTCCCCCAGCAAGACTAACAACGTCCAAAATAAGCCTTATAGCGTCCCCAGCAAGCCTCTTCATAGCGTACCCAGCAAGCCTCATAGCGTCTGCAGCAACTCTAATAGCCTCTACAGCAAGCCTAACAGCCTCCACAGCAAGCCTTATAACATCCCCAGCAAGCTTCACAGATTCCCCAGCAAGCCTCATAGCGTCCTCAGCAAGTCTTCAGGACGCCTCCTGGGAGAGTGCCAGAGTACACTCTGCTGTTTATCTTGGCCCCCGATTTGTAAACAAGACAGCGTGGCGGAATAAACTGAAAACCAATATTCTCGACGACCTTCAAGCTCCAGAAGATAAAGTAAAAAATGTGGCAAGGATAAGAGAGGGCAATGTGGGTGCGTGGTTTGCTCTCAAATGTCGCAGTCCGTTGGTCCCCACCCAGGAGAGGTAGCCTCGCCTGTGGGGCCCCTCCCAGGAGAGGTAGCCTCGCCCGTGGAGCTCCACCAAGGAGAGGTAGCCTCGCCTGTGGGGCCCCACCTAGGAGAGTTAGCCTCACCTGTGGGACCCCACCCAGGAGACGTAACCTCGCCCGTGGGGCCCCACCCAGAAGAGGTAGCCTCGCCCGTGGGACCCCACCCAGGAAATGTAGCCTCGCCCGTAGGGTCCCACCAGGAGATGTTGCCTTGCCAGTGGGGCCCCACCCAGGAGAGGTAGCCTTTTCCGCCACGGAGGAAAATGGTGGATTTAGACCAAATCCCCTCCTGCCGTTGTGTAGTGGAGGCAATAGCAGCTGGACCAGTGGACACTCTAGCTCAATTGCTTTGGCTGGAGCACAGGCTGGGACTGTCATGGTCAACGATGGCTTAGCGGTCGGTGATTTGGCACGAACCATCTTAATTAAAGTACAAAAAGTCTCAATGCAGTGGGTGGAACAAAGTCCTAAATATCCAGCGGGTAATTTGCTAAATGAAACTTTAATTCGCCAAATCTCAATTTTTGTTTTAAGAATTTATTCTGGGTTTGCATTTTTTCCTTTGCCTTGTGTTAATTTTTTATTATGGCTTTGACCTTAACGATAAATAAATGTATTATGTAAAGTCTCCAGTGTTAAATTGGATGTGAAAAAATATATTTTTTGCCAATTGAAAAACCTTATTTTTTTTGGTATCAACAAAAAGGAAAATAACCTAACCCAACCCAACGTAACCTACATAAATATTTAAATTCTTAGGTTAGGTTAATTTTTTTGGCTACCAAAAAAAAAAAATTTCTCTACATGCTCGAAATATAATTGTTTCCATTACACATTCCACCCAATGATGGTTAATTTACATAATGAAAACTGAAAGTCACTAACTCTATATTTTCCAACAGCTATAGCTGACGGAGGATCGAGCTTCCACCGCCAGTCTTTGAGCCGAGTGAGCTACACTGACTAAGCGCTTCATTTAACTATTGAATTATAATTGAGCATATTTTTCAATTGCCCAACTAATGCTTCAGAGCCAACATATTCCAAGAAACCTTGTTAGTGTATGAGTACCGTATATTGTAACTTATGTCGCCTGTGTAAAACTCTCTAGGATACTGAATTTAATGTACATTATTGTAACAATTGTATTGTAACAATAATAATAATAATAATAATAATAATAATAATAATAATAATAATAATAATAATAAAATAATAATAATAATAATAATAATAATAATAATAATAATAAAGATTGGTAGACAAATTTGGAAGGGTATGTAAAAGAAGAAAATTTAAAGTAAAAATAGGAAAGATCAGGGCGACGAGAGTAACAAAAAAATTACGAAATGAAAAATTGCAAGGAAGGAGTATAAAAGAAGTGAAAGTGTTCAGATTTTGGGAATGGACTTATCAGCAGACGGGTCTATGAAAGATGAGGTGAACTATATAACTGACGAGGGAAAAAAAGTGGGGGAGCATTGTGGCATCTGTGGAGACAAACAACGTTATCAATGAAGGTAAAAAAGGAGAATGTACCAGTGTATAGTGGTACCAACATTCTTGAGTGTGAAGCATGGGCTTTAAACGTTGGAGCGAGGAAGAGACTGGAGGTAGTGGAGATGTACTGACTGAGTGTAATGTGTGGTATGGCAAAGAATGCGTAGGTTGGAGATTAGGTTTGTGGTAAATGAAAGTATTATCCAGAGGGCTGAGGAGGGGTTACTGAGATGGTTTGGACATTTAGAGATATGGAGTAAAATAGGATGACTTGGAGGGTGTATAAATCCCTAGTGGATGGAAGAAGGGGTAATTGTCGTCCTAGAAAAATTTGGAAGGAAGAGGTAGAGGAAGTTTTGTATACAAAGGGGCTTGGACATCCAACAGGCGTGTGCGAGTTTGTTAGGAGTGGATTCAAGTGGTTTTTATGACAACGTTCTGCTGGAATAAAAACAAATTAACCTTATGAAGGGATTCAGGGTACACCGGTTAGCCGGACTTGAGCCCTGGAAGTCAGAAGTACAGTACTTGCATTCTGAAGGAGGGGTGTTGCAGTTTAATGGGGCGTCTGAGCAGTAATGTCAGCACACCTCTAGCAAGACAGTTATAGTGTGAGTGATGGTAAATGTGTTTCTTCTTTTTTAAATCACCCTACCTTGGGGAAACAAGACCGGTGTTAAACAAAATAATAAATATATTACTACCACTGCTACTTCTGATAATAGTAATAATAATAATAATAATAATAATAATAATAATAATAATAATAATAATAATAATAATAAAAATGATGATGAAGATGATAATAATAATAATAATAATAATAATAATAATAATAATAATAATAATAATAATAATACTAATAATAATAATAATAATAATAATAATAATAATAATAATAATAATAATAATACTAATAATAATAATAATAATAATAATAATGTCAAATGGTGATATTATTAAAGTACGCATTAACTTAACTATAGTCATTGTTATAATAATAATAAAAGTAAATAATAATAATAATAATAATAATAATAATAATAATAATAATAATAATAATAATAATTAGTATTATTATTCATTGTCTTACCAGTTATTATTTCCTTTATCCTCTTATCTGTCTTTCCTTGCCCCTTCTTTCCCTCCCTCTCTCTCTCTCTCCTTCCCCACGTCTCCCCTCTGTTTTAACCGCATTACATCTCCCCTCTTCAATCTTACTCTCCCCGTCTCTTCCCTCTTTCGCTTTCACCTTCTTGTGCATTCCATCTTCCCTGCCCTCACCTCCTTCCCTCCTATTCTTCCATCCACTCTACGTCTCTTCCTCTTTACCTCTTATTCGTCTCCTTTATTCTACCCACTTGATTCTCTCCTCTTTCTCTTCTAGGGAGGTTCCTTGATGCCGGTGAAGGGCTCTTGAGCCGATGAATTGGTGCTACTCTCCTCTTGGGTTAAACCTGAATGATACCTACGGGTTTAACGCCTCACATAAATATTATAATAATAATTAATAATAATAATAATAATAATAATAATAATAATATAATAATAATAATAATAATAATAATAATAATAATAATAATAATAATAATAATAATACTAATACTAATACTAACTACTACTACTACTACTAATAATAATAATAATAATAATAATAATAACAGCAGCAATAATAATAATAATAATAACTCATAATGAAAATAATAATAATTGCTTCTGTTTTGGTTTATTCACGTCCCTGCGCACAATCTTTCTCTTCCTATTATTGCCTCTCCTCTTTTTTCATCCTCTTCCCGTTGTCTCTCCACTTGCCTCTTATCGTCTTCCCATCACATTCTCTCCGCACAATAGTCTCTTATTATCTCCCCGTCATTGCTTCTCTATTTGTCTCTTACCCTCTTCATGTTATTGCCTTTCCGCTTATCACTCATTCCCTTCCCGTTATTTTCTCTCTGCCATTGTTCCTCTTCCCGTTATCTCTCTCTGTCTCATCTTCCCGTTATTATCTCTCTGTCTCTCATCTCGTTATTGTCTTTCTGTCTCTCATCTTCCTGTTATTGTCTCCCCACTTGTTTCTCTTTACCTCTTTACTCTCTTCCCGTTTTTGTTTATCCACCTGTCACATGCTCTTATTGTTGTCACTTGTCCCGTTAACAGTGCCGTTTCTACCGCTTCAATTTTCTTTTCCCGCTTTCTTTTTATTCTTCCTGTTATTTCTTCACTTTTATAATCTTAATATTGATGATTCTCTTCTGTTGTGTGTGTGTGTGTGTGTGTGTGTGTGTGTGTGTGTGTGTGTGTGTATTCACCAATATGTATTATGTATTCACTTATTTCTTGTTGTAGGGGTCGAGTCTCAGCTCCTAGCCCTTCCTCTCCTCTTCGCTGGACGCTGCTAGGGTTGCTCTTGGCTTCGTGAGCCCTGTCATATCTATTCTTAGAGCTATGTATGGATCCTGCCTCTACCACTTTGCTGTCCTTTCCTTCCTGACCACACTGAGGCTAAAAAAAATTTTTTTCGTATCGTCCCCGTGACTCATCTGTGATTTTACTTCCTGTTGCGCCTTCATGTTCGTTTCCTGCCTATTCCTGTCTATTCCAGTCATGTCATTCACAGTCTCTCTGTTGTTCACTGTTATGAAGTTTTCCTCCTTTAGTCTCTCCTCATAGGAGAGACTAAAGGATCTTGTTGCAAACCTCCGTACTTTTTCCTGGTTTCTTGCCATACTTGATGTCGAAGATTGAGACACGTATGCAACATATGGGAATATTTATTAATAAAGATTCCCACATGTTGCATAAGTGTCTCAGTCTTCAACTTTTCGGTTTTCACAACCATTTATCACATACTTGATGTCATCACCCGAATGCAGCCGAAGAATGGAGGGTTCCATTCTTCGGCTGCATTCTCCAAGATAGACCTGACATATTCCGTAAAAAATTGTCGGCAATGACTTCTTGTTGAGATTCCTGAAAGCTAATCTTAAGATTTTCCTGACGCGCATTTGCTGTATAAGTAATCCAGTTCATGTGTGCCACTGACGATGTACTCGGTATATCTTTAGGTCCTTCTCGTTGAGGTTTGTAGACAATGCACTGTACCTCTTTTTTAGCCTTCTCTGCCCTTCCCTTTTTTTTACAGTCTTACATTTGTTGTGGTTAAATTCAAATAGTTACCTTCACACCAGTCCTACAACTTGTTCTGGTCCCTCACAATCCTTGCTCGTCCTCTCCTCATTGTATTTTGCTCATTAGTTGAACTTAATCTTTGAACAGGGACACCTATGGCTATTTCTTCTGTCATGTTCGCGTACAAGATATAGTACCTGAACACAAATAACACACTTGGACCGTGTGAATGGTTCATGTCGGACCGAAACGTCGTCATAAGCTTTTGTCTCTCCTATGTGCGGGTTATTTGTGTATTGTTCCAGTCACAGTATTGTGCCTTTTCGTTCTGTTCTATATAGTAAGTTTCCCAGTACTGACCCCTTGTGAAGCCCTGCTAATCTCACTTCACCATTCCGACACCTCCTCCAGGACAATTACTCCTCCAGGACAATTACTCCTCCAGGACAATAACTCATTATTTCATTCCTCTCAGAAAGTCCTTGATCCACTTTAGTGCCTTCCCTTTTATTCCTGCTTGCTTCTATAGTTTTTGCCTTAGTTTTCTTTGTGTGGTATTTTATCAAGAGCTTTCTTACAGTCAAAAAACATGCGGTCCAACATTTACCCCCTTTCCCTCTCTTGCCTCACTTCTGTTACCTTGTCTGTTACCTCGTGTGTGTGTTTAGTGTTTGAGTGTGTGAGTGTTATGTTGTATTGTGTTGTATTTGTTTTCGAACGTGCAGTCCCTTGCATATCTAATCTCGGTGTCTATCAGTCACTCTCTGTAACACCGCCAGTGCGAATGCAAATCCACAACTCCAGATAGCAAAAAAAAAAAAAAAAAAAAAATGAAACCAAAAAATCCGTGAGCGGACATGGATTTCTTAAACGCCTTCTCTGCCTTCCCTTTCCCAGCCCCAGAGAATGAATGTAGCCGCCTTGAATTAACACCTCTTAACTTACTGAGATAAGAACCAGGCTATTTTGGCCTGTTTTTCAAGAGAGCCACTTGGAAGAGAGATGCCGTAATATTATTCACCAAAATTCGCTTTGCGAACATTTATTTTTGGACCAAAACTCATTCTTCCAGTATAATGATACCTGTATCAATAGCGATGCTGACATGCAATATAAATTTATTCTTCAGGTGGGAACTACCTATGTATACAGCAAAGTAAACATGCAGTGTAATCCCATTCTTTGAGTGGGTGATACATGAACATAATGACACGTATATGCAATGTAATCATACCAATGCTACAGATCTTGTTCGTACAGATAATGCTGGGATTTCTTCATAGAAAATAATAGTGACAATTCATTTTAAAAGCAGATATAAAGAGGCCTCGGCCTTCCAGTGCTGTCAGAAAGTTGAGGTTTCGGACTTGGCAACAGTCAGATCACTAAGATCTTATTGTTAAATATTATTGTTAAATAGTCTTATGCCGCAAGTTATAATACTTCAGATTAGTGAGACTACTGTAATCTTGCTATTCTTGACTAGAAAATCGTAAACCTAATGGTATTAAGCCTCAGGCCTCAGCAAAGGATACCACTAAAGATATAATATTTCGGTCCAGTAGAACAACCGTATTCTTAGTAATAATGGAAGAATTACCGACAAAATGCCAGGTAAATGGATACTGATGCAACTAATGTGACATTTTATTATGGTAATGTTTCGCTTGAGAAAACTCTAGTTACCAGACGACTGTATTATTGTTACGCTTAACAAGAAGCCAAATGATGCACAGCTTCAGACTCAGGATGGTGAGTACACTAAAATCTCTTAGGAGCTGACCAGACAGACGACTGTATTCTTGTTATGTGTGTCCACAAACGTTATATCTTATGATGCTCGAACTTTAGAACGGCGAGTCTGCTAAGGTCCTGCGAGTGCTTACCTTTACAAACCAGTGGAAGTAGGACATCACACTTTTATATCGTTGTAGATCCCAGATTCGTATCCTGAATCCAAATGATTTGGAGAGGCCCCAGGGAGACGTGATATAAACGGACCATGTCCCTATTGTGCTTGTAACAGGTTGGATCCTTAAGGATCACTCGGAGTACATAGAAAAGACAGATAGCACAAGGTTTTTCGTTTCACCCAGAGACTATATGCAGAGGAGGATGTTATCTTCATGACGGACTATCTGTTTTTATATGTAGGTTGAGTCAACGATATACAAGTCGAAGAATCACTCTCCCTCAAATCCCTTTGGTCTCTTCCGACCAAGCGGATATGTTAAGGGTTAACCAGCACTGGATCACCGTCATGATGCTGGCTGGCGCTGCCCAGAGTGAGCTGTGAGTTCGGCCGAAGGTTGGCTTGTGTTAACCTTTTAGAGGACGGTGCTGATGATAATAATATTTTGCTCTTCGTGTCCCCTCCTGCGTTATTATTGTATTCATTGGAATCCCTAAAACCTTAATTAACACTCAGTGCTAACCTTGTCCGTGGAGGTTGCAGTTTTGGCTTTATACTTTTCGGCAACACGATAGTTCCTTTAGTCCGTATATTGTCGCTATCTGTACTGATTGATATCGGGATCCCTCTGTCAACAGACCCTTTAGACCCCTTGGAAGTTGCCTTGAAGGAAACGGGGCGGAAACTTGATGAACAGGATTCGAGACAGCTGGCAGTGGCACTACTAGTCAGCATATGTGTAGAGTGACAGGGTCAACACACCTTCTCCAGGTTGTTTAGCATTATCTTCTTTAGCATCTACTAATTCCCACTCAACTCGTCCAAGGAAACATTAATTTCTACTACAACTACAATCACCCCAGGGAAATGTTTTTCTTATCACAGCTACCACAACTACAACTATCACCACTACTGCCACCCATATTGCCTGAATAGTGAGACTTTTCCTGTCGCCAGCACTACAACTGCTACTTCTACAATCCACACAGAAAAACCTTCTCTGCTTTCACTATCACACCTGCCTCATCTACAGCCTCTCCAGTGACACCTTCACTACTAACAACATCGCAACTACAGCCACCAAAACTCCATAAAAACTACTGCCTATCACAACTACCATCACCACATTCACCACTATCACTGCCCCCTACCACAATTACCAACGCCACAATTATCATCTCAACCTACCACCACTACAACTATCACAGCTACAGCCTATCACCACCACTACTAGTTGTGGAGTACAACCATCACTATCACTACCATCATCACCATTACCATCCTTAAAAACGTAAAAGAGAGATTCATTATTTAATTTTCATTTGCCAAAACTTTAATTAATTTATGTTGCTTTTCAGTCCTCTAAAATTAAATATTTCATTTAAAAGAAAAAAGGCTCCACTTTTTATTTCAGTCTAAGAAGAAAGCTTTTTTTAAATTCGTGAAAGAATCAAGTTAATTTTGAAAATATATTTTGTGCCTTCCAAAAATAGTAACAGGGCGAAAATAACTAATAGAGAAACAAATTACTTAATGAAAAGTGAATGTTGAGGGGCAACTTCTGTAGTGTTAATGTGTATAAAAGGATAAAGAAGAAGAAGAAGAAGAAGAAGAAGAAGAAGAAGAAGAAGAAGAAGAAGAAGAAGAAGAAGAAGAAGAAGAAAAAAGAAATAAAAGAAAAAGAAAAAGAAGAAAAAATAACAGTAAGAAGAAACATTAGTTTTTATCGAGGCCAAGATGTGACTGACACGGTCCAGGTTCTCTTAAGTAAAAGACTTATCTAACTGGAGTAACACCCTTGTGACCCTCCGTGGTGTGGTTGTCAGGGCGCTCGTCTATTAACATGAAGCCCACTAGATCACTGGTTCGAATCCTGCAGTTATATTTATTAGGAATTTTCATCATAGTTGACGAGAGAGGACAAGAGGAACCATTCAGAGTGCCACTAATGAGCTGTGGTGTAGTTGGAACAACGTTGTTACTTGCACTCTGAGTGCTGCTGGATCATGGATTTCGAAAAGTGTCACTTTCTTTGAATTGTTACAAGAGATTATTATAAATTTTCGTCTCTGTCTGTCTGTCTGTCTGTCTGTCTGTCTTCTCTCTCTCTCTCTCTCTCTCTCTCTCTCTCTCTCTCTCTCTCTCTCTCTCTCTCTCTCTCTCTCTACTCTCTTCTCTCTCTCTCGCACTAGCCTCTAACCCGTCCATCGCTCTGACTACCGGACCGTACAAGTTACAATTTCCATAGCAATTATATCAACATAAGAATATAATTTGATTTCATCTAGCTCTTGGCTTCCCAAGAAATGTTTATTTCGTTGGAAAAATAAGGTTAAGAATGTAATTAAAGTCAGCTAAAAGTAAACATGTGAATCAATGGCATAAAGGTGTGACAGTGAATTTATTTTGCCTGTGAATATTACAATAATATTGCGTAAAGTTTCCTTAATTTTTATAAAGGATAAATTCCAACTAAAAATATCTTACGGGTTTAAATATATAACACCGGCCTCGACGTGTGTGTGTGTGTGTGTGTGTGTGTGTGAACTCAACCCAGACAGGTAAATTCCCACTTTCCCCTCACAGCTTCCCGTTGAGGGGTTGAATGCACCACCACAGCACGTCCTACATCGTCTCCCCTTTCTTCCCCTCACAGGAAAATTTAAAATGTGGATTCTGATGATAAATTCACCATTGATTACATCGGCCATGGACCCTTCCCTGAATGGAGGCCCAACTGCGCCCTGCCTGTCCCCTCCGCACCCGCTCCTTGTCATATCTCGTGGTTTCCACTCTATTTTTTGTTCTTACTCGCTTCCTATCCCCTAACTTCACCCTGATTACTCTTTCCACCCTAGTTCTCTTGTCCCTATCTTCCCCGTTTATCAGTGTTCTCTGTTGACTCATGCATTCTTTCGTCTTTCTTCTGCTTAAAGGACTTTCAAGAGAACGTTCTGCAATTTGTAAAGATTTATCTCTCGGTAAAGGTCAACACAGAGTAAGATGGTGTCCTAACTACAGCTTCTGCAATGTGTCTTTTCTTTCTAGTTGTCCGTAATGTGCCCTTTCGATTTGGATCCAGTGAACGAAATGAAATAAAAATCGAATTTACCTTTCAAACAAAATGTCTCACCGACGCCATTATTGTAGATTCGTGTAGTGATCTTATTGATTACTACGTCATTCCAGTTTGTTGTAAAATAATGGTGTAAAACGTATCCTCATTTACAAAAGTTTACAGAAAACTTTCTGTAAACTTCTGTGAACTTACAAATGCTATTTTCTTCATATTAAGTTAGGTCAAGTTACATAAATTTATATAAAAAAAAATCGAATATTTGACTACAAATGAGGAGAAAACAGCAGCTTCGAAACGTCTAAATGAACACAAGGTCTAAATGAACGTAAGATCTAAAAAACTCTGCTACCAGGTGGTACCAGGTGGTACCAGGTGCTACCAGGGGGACATGCGAGACTGATAAGACACATGTGCAATAGTTAAGTATCTTTATTTCGAAACGTTTCGCCTACACAGTAGGCTTCTTCAGTTGAATACAGAGGAGGCAGCAGAAGCAGTAGAGAATGAAATAAGTCCATCACCCATGAAGACATAATTTTGAGGTGATCAGTCTCAGCCTGGAGCAGAATTCTTCTCCTGCTTCCTCCTAAATCGACTGAAGAAGCCAAGATCACCGATATTAACTATACGTTAACCCACTGAAAAGGGAAGTCCCTCACCACTACCACTACCATTAGGGTGTGAGAAAATCCTTCAGTAAGTAGAAGCTTGGAACTACAGAAGAGATTACCTCGGCTTCTAAATTTCCAGCATCAGCTCCGAATATTTCGCTGAACTGGGAGCTATCATCACTACTATATGAGAGTGAAGACAGAACACACAACCACTCACAGAGGGTGCTGATGAAGATCGTATATAGAAAACTATGTATATAACTGGTATTCAGTACCGACACGTGCAACCTCTGGGTATCTTTACTTGCAGACGTTTTACCATCCAGTGGTTTTATCAATACATGGACATAATATAAAGACAGTAGAAATATATACAGCAGACAGTAGAAGATGAGGTAAACAGGTGAGTAAATAGGTGATGAGCACCATAGTTTTCAACTGACTATATATGTTTCTACTGTCTTCATAGAAAAATATGGTCGGAGATTCGTTTGTATCTTATTTTCTTAGTTTTTTGACTAGAAATCCAAGAATGCATCAATTGTTTATGAACCCATCTTTGTGAAAGAATATTTTAATGCCCAATGCCACCTGCTTAATATCACAAGTGCAGGAAAGAAACTATAGAAAATAGTCGCATAAACTATAAGACTAAATTGGGAGCTCTTGTTCCGAATCTTTCACCTCCTTCAAAGCTCCTCTCCTCCTTTGCCTTTCTTCTACCCTCTTTTGTCTTTAGTACAGGGGTTCTGAAGCGTAGGTATACGTAACTCTTAGGGGTATGGGAACCAAATAATGAAGGCATGGGAACCAAATAATGGGGTATGGGAACCAAATAATGAGGTATGGGAACCAAATAATGGGGGTATGGGAACCAAATAATGGGGGTATGGGAACCAAATAATAGTGGTATGGGAAGTAAATAATGGGGGTATGAGACTCGATCTCTGAACATTTTGATGTTTGTCTAAAAATAAATATTGTAAAATATTATTATCTTTCAGCTGTTCTGTTACTAGTTATCCATATGTAAGTAAAACCAAGCTACTGACATATTAAGAAGTCATTCTGGTACCTAATAGGACTGGTGATGGTGGTGGTGATTTTCACAATCTGGTGAAGGGGATATGGGGACATATTGGGCAATCCACTGAGGTTCTGTAATCGTAAACGGGTTAAGAACGGCTGATCTAGTTAAACCTTTAAGGTTTTCCACCCTCTTCTCCTCTTCTTATATAATAACGATTAAAAATACACGAGCGGGAAATATCTATTCGTCTTTATTGTAAAATTATATGAAACGAGGAACATCTAAAGAATTCCTTATCTATGACTTGAGGATCAGGTGAAACCACAAGAAAATTCCCTTTATGTTGGACCGGGAGCTAGTGCTCACCCGTGGGTTTCCACCATTTTCCTGTGGGTATACCCTCACTGAACAGAGATCCCAGGAGCTAGAGTTCATCCTTCACCTACTCCATCGCCTACCAACTCTTTGTCTGAATTTTTGGGTTATCCTAGGTAATTTACACATATGTTACGTACGTATGATAATTTGTGTAACTATATTTATATGTATCTGTACCTAAATTAACTTATTTACCTTATCTCGGGTGTCCCGCGTCCCTCTGCAAGCCGGAGGGACGCGGGGCGGTTTATGGGCTTTGGACGGTAGTGAGAAGCTGGGTTTAGTGACCGTGGGTAGGCAGAGTTCTGTTATACATAGACTTGACAGACGATCTAGACAGAGTTCCCAGACTGTGAGCAACAGACACCCCAGTTTCAAATATCTCGCTCACAGACATGCCATTTCAAGCTCGCACCCTGCAGACAGCTCCTGACAGCCCTGCAGACAGTTCCTGATAGCCCTGCAGACAACTCCTAACAGCCTTACATACTACTACCTACAGACATTTCTCCTCTACTGTGCATATTCAGAGAGGCAACACCTCTTGGGTATATACACAAATTTATACAACTCTCGTGGTATTCACGAAATTACGCATTATTCCGAATATATACACTGAAAAACATACACCTCTCTGGGTTTATACATTGTTTAATTTATTGATGCTAGTATTTACCAGGAGAAATTTGAAAATTACTCCTGACATGGATGTAACAGTGGGATTCCTACCTTAAAGTTCATTATATTCACCCTTCTCGGCAACTCTGGCCGCATCTAAAGTTCATCAGTCAAGGATGTTTTCATCCATAAAATAGAAATTTGAGTAAACAGTTTATGTCCACTAGGAAACACTGATGTCACACTGCACATAATCTAGGCACATCTTGGTTGATTTATTAAGTTACTATACAAAATGACATTAACGCTGTACATAACCTGTTTATCAGTAAATAATTCTTTAACCAATAAAACAGGGATTAAAGAAAGCTCTTGGCACCCTCTTTTGACAACCCAACACTTAACGAATATGACTCACTCCTGAGATCAACCTTTAAGAAGGCACTGAATCTGTCACTGGAAGATCAGCAATGGGATCAGGCAACCCTCCCAGTGCGACTGGGAGGTATAGGGGTGCGCAAGGCAACGCAGGTAGCTTTACCTGCATTTCTGTCTTCGTGTTTGACTTCCAGTGGATTAGTCAAAGAGATTGTTCCGGAACCCTTGAAAGGTGCTGTAGGAGCTCAAGACCCCAGGTTCACTGAAGCAGCCATGCGGTGGGACACCATTGCAGACTCCTCCAGTAGAACAGCTCCTCCCAAAGAGCACAAACAGTCTCACTGGGACAAACCGACCATAGAAAAAGTCGTCAACACAATGATCACCAAAGCTTCAGGAAAGGACAAAGCTCGTCTCCTAGAGGTGAAGCCACCACATTCAGGAGATTTCCTTTTAGCTGTTCCCAATTCCTCTCTGGGCACAAGACTCGACCCACAGGCCATTTGGGTTGGTGTTGCTCTTCGCCTAGCCGCCCCCATACTCACCGAACATAGGTGTATTTGCGGCAGGGCGACGGCTGATCAATTCTGACTTCATGGTCTCGTGTGTCACACATCAGAAGGGAAGTATGCTAGACATTAGGAGCCAACGACATCATAAAGAGAAGCCTCGCCACAGCCCGTTGCCCAGCTCAACGGGAACCCCAAGTGCAGAGGTCTGACAGAAGTCAAAAGCGCCCTGATGGAACCACTATGCTTCTCTGGAAGGATGGTAAGCAGATTGCCTGGGACTACACCTGTGCCACCACATTGGCAGACACCTACTTGCCTACTCCGAAGAAGAAGGGGGTGGAGCTGCCAGCAATAAGGTCGGAGACCCTTGGAACATGGGGCAAGTGTGCTCTAAAGTTTCTCAAAGAGCTGGGTGAAAAACTAATCATAGAAACCAAGGATCACAGGGCGGCCAACTTCCTCTTTCAGAGACTCAGTGTTGCGATCCAGAGAGGAAATGCCTGCAGCATTCTGGGCACGCAGCCCACCGCCGGAGAGCTGGACGAAGTATTCGAGATGTAGCTGTGAGATGTTATCTATGTTGTTCTACTCCCTATCGTATTTTTGTCAATGTAATTTGTCTTTAAATTAAGTCTACATATAATATAGAATATACGGGGTGGTAGGAGAAGACAATATTCAAACTCCGGAGAGAACCTTGAGTTTTCCCTGAAGTAAGTTCATTCTCTGAAGATGAGGGTTCTCAGCACAGTTCCAGAGGTGGTACCTCCCTATATATATATATATATATATATATATATATATATATATATATATATATATATATATATGGCTCAGAAACACCTCAGTCTCTTGCATGAATGGTACATAATACCGACAAGTTGAAGAATATGACATGTGTAAGACATGTGTATGTTTATCACCAAAACGATAAGTCTGCACAGCATTGTCCCTGCTCTATAGAGGTCAAAGTTAAGGCGCTGAACGTTTATCATTTCTTCAAAGCTATGGTACCGAACGTTTATCAATTCCTAAAGGCTATGATACTGAACTTATTAATTCTTCAAAGCTATGGTACTGAACACCTTACAATTGACGTCACCAGTTTTTCCACGGCTTCTTGTTTAAAAACTGTATCTATATTTAGCTGGAAAAGCCTGTTGCACAGGCGAAACGTTTCATTAAAGATACCTAAATGTTGCACATATGTTATTCGTTACACCTGCTGGTGTATATATTTTTATTACATCACCGAGCTGATGTCCTTTCCATTTAATTCAATTTATGTTTTTAAATATTTTTTTAAAAATAAGTTATAACTAACATGTTGATATAATTTCTAGGATATCTGTCGTAATTTCTTGGTATTAATTTCATTACTTTATCACTTCTCACTGCACGGAATGGGGTTTGCACTCATGGCAAGGGGGTCCTAAAACTAGCAGGACAGTGCGTTGTCCACTGTACCAATCCTACCCATAAGATCCAGCACCAGTGGTTTCGCCCATAGTGGCGATACTTGATCTTTTCATAAATGTCCTGAACTGTACAAAAGTTCCCAATTCCATAGGTTGTCAGTGTTACCATTTAAAACAAAAAGTCGCATCAAACAACAACGAAACATTCTGATAAGGACATTTCTTATTAATTCTCTTACCTGAGTTTTATAGTCTGATATTTTGCCCGACACACCATAAAACAGGATGACTTTATGGCACGAGAGCTTTAAGGACCACCAACCCAATGTTGGACCACCAGGCCAGTATCTCTCTCATCTCTGTACCTAGATGGAGTGGTTATGTTGTGCAGGAAGGTGTGTTATACCTAGGAGTGATTATCTTGTGCAGGAAGGTGTGTTATACCTAGAAGGAGAGATTTTGTTGTGCAGGAAGGTGTGTTATACCTAGAAGGAGGGATTTTGTTGTGATGGAAGGTGTGTTATACCTAAAAGGAGGGATTTTGTTGTGCAGGAAGGTGTGTTATACCTAGGAGGGAGGATTTTGTTGTGCAGGAAGGTGTGTTATACCTAGAAGGAGGGATTTTGTTGTGCAGGAAGGTGTGTTATACCTAGAAAGAGGGATTTTGTTGTGCAGGAAGGTGTGTTATACCTAGGAGGGAGCATTTTGTTGTGCAGGAAGGTGTGTTTTCCCTAGAAGGAGGGATTTTGTTGTGCAGGAAGGAGTGTTATACCTAGGAGGGAGGATTTTGTTGTGCAGGAAGGTGTGTTTTATCAAGGAGTGGGTATCTTGTGCAGGAAGGTGTGTTATACCTAGAAGGAGGGATTTTGTTGTGCAGGAAGGTGTGTTATATCTAGAAGGAACGGTTTTGTGCTGGGAGATGTATAGTGTGCTTTGATCTATTGTAGAGTTAGTGGTTGTCATAATAGGTCCAATCGTGAGTCACATTTAAAGGATTATCAGAGCAAAGAAAACATGTGTGGTTCTCACCTTTGCAACAAAACCTTCGAGGGAAAAATTCTTGAAAATATACGAGAGTGATTAGCACTTTTCATATCAGGAAAGACCTGCACATTTTAGTGTAATCATTAGTGACGTACCATACAAGTACAGCTGGAGAAAAAAGTTCCTGTACTGTGTTGGGCAGAAGTGACATTGGCAACTCAGACATAGTAAATATAGGAGTAAAGACATCACAAAACATAGGATGGTGAAACACTTGCATAGAGGAACTTTGTTGTGAGGTGTTGTCTGTGTGAAACAGTCATCACCTCTCACTCAGTTCCTCTCTGATATTATTGTTTAACCACTTCACGCTATTTGTCACTACCTTAGTGTACCACATCATTCACTGTGTAAGGTATATAACATCCACACATCACAGTACATAGCAACAGTATCAAAGACATTAATATAGAGACGTACTGGCCGGGTTGCAAGAACGACCACCATAATTCTTTTTCAAAGTGATTCAGTCTTCTGAGTTGATAATTTTTATTTTCATCCCCGAGAATTTTTGTTTTGTTTTTGTGATTTTTTTTTGTCATTATAGACGATGTGAGAAAAATATGTATGTGAAAACTGAGAGACTTGTTCAACTGTTAATTCTAATTATACCTAATCTTTCATAAGATGATTCATAAGTCTGAGTCTCAAGTTACTTCTTCACATATTCACATCTTTCCCAAAGTATGTCATCAGAACATTGTAAATTATATAAACAAATTGAAATTATGTATCAAGACTTTTGTTAATTCTCCTACAATGCTTATGCAGTATTGTTTAATGTTAACAACAGTGTGGGAGAAGGTAGATATGCTTATGTGAATGCATTCACCTGCATGTGTATGTGATTGTTCATAGCATGGGGGGTTGGAGTGATGTGTGTGTGTGTGTGTGTGCTGTGTGTGTGTGTGTGTGTGTGTGTAGATGAAAGCGAAAAGTAAACATCTTTATTGCGTACACATGTGAGTGTGTATGTGGGTTCGTGACATGGAGTTCGGTGTCAGATGTGTGTGTGGTTGTATAATATATGAATTTACATTTTACAGTGACTGGAGCTGATTATGTTGGATGTATGACTGACTGTGTGTGTATGTGTGTGTGTGTGTGTGTGTGTGTGTGTGTGTGTGTGTGTGTGTGTGTATGTATGTGTGTAGAGATTCATAAATGTGTGAAAATACGTACACATGAACGAGAACATGTGGATCTTCTGTCTTGCAAATGAAAATTGAGGAATAACAGAACAAAAGAAATAATGTTCATATTTATTACAGTATTTAAAGGTGGAGAAAAAGATTAGCACATGGACACTCGTCTGTACTCCCACACAAATTGACTTATTCAGCCAGAAAACTAAAAATAACGTTTATTCAATAAAGATTTAAAGTGTAACTTATATAGAGTTCAAATTTTTCATTTCCTAGCCTCTCCCCTGGTGGGCGAGTTGGGTGCAAACTTGATCACGTCTAGCTGACCTACGGACGTGGCTGTCTTGGTGGGTGTAATTACTGGATGCAGTTTTGTGTGTGTCACCTCCAGTAATTCCACCCACCTGGACAGTCTCTACCCTAGACCAGCTAGACAAGACCTAGTTTCCATTCAACAAGGTCACTGGGGGTGGTTAAACCGCTGACTTCGGGAGAGAGAGGAAGGGGAGACATCCGGGAGCAAACGGGATTCCTGCATACATGAACCTGGGGAAAGTAGTCATGTTGAGGCAATCCTTGGGGAAGTGAGGAAGGGAAAATATCAGGCGGCGGACGGATGGATTCCTGGACTCATGAACCTGGGGAAGGCATGAATACTGGTAATCGAGGCAGACCTTAGGGAAGTGGGGAAGGGAGAATATATGAGGGGACACAGATTGACCCCTGGACACATGGACCTGGGGGAAGACTGAAACGAGGCTGGCCTTAGGGAAATGAGGAAGGGGAGACGTCAGGGGCCCACGAATGGATTCTTGCACACATGAACCTGGGGAAGGCGAGGGTTACTGGGTTGTTGAGGCAGTATTTGGTAAAGTGGGGCAGGGAGAATATTTGAGGGGACACAGATGGACTCCTGGACACATGGAACTGGGGAAAGCATAAAAAACACAGTAAGTGGGTGGGTGGACCTTAAAGACGAACCACTGGCCTCCATGTGGCAGGGTCTGGTAACTCAAGGATAACTCTGAGGCTGACAATGGTCGCAAACTTTCTAAGTATATATCATATTTTATCCGCTGCAGTTTGTCTCAACTCATTTCCTGAGGTGAATATATATATTACAATTGTGGAGAAATTTCTCCAGGAGGGGGTTATCGGCTCCCTTCAGCCCTTTTAGCCCCTTTCAGCCCTTTCAGCATGAGGGACGACCCTCTCAGAAAGGGCAGTGGCGTCTTGTTTGCTTCCACATCAAGTAGTAATTGTAAGCAGATGCTTTACCAGTCATGATCACATGCACCTCTTTGCAAGAGATCGGTGTTGCAACTCCTGAGAGTAACTAGAGTAATTAATCTCTGTGCTGTGACAGGAAAGGTACAAGAAAACTCCTACCTCACTTTATTTACATGTGGGACAACATTAGACTCTCAGTGATCGATACACAACAAGAAATTAGGCATTCTGCATTGCTTCCTGTAGAAATTTGGCAAGCAAAAGAAACATGCTTGATTGACACTTCTTTTTTGTGTTGGGTGACTCCCAGGGCACGCTTTAAAACCTGCCAGGGGAAACATTAATGCCGGGATAACGAATAAAGAACACTGTTCCGCGCGTTTATGTGCATAAAAGACAATCCACATTAGCGGTATATTACAGAGAAGTGTGCCCAGCTTCCTGTAGTGACATTACTGTGAATAGACAACGATTGAAGGACAATTAAGAATACCGTGTGTATCGAGAACTATTTTCATAGACTATCCGTGCACCGTAAGACACTTATTCTTCATTCAAGACATCATTACCGGGTTACCTCCCTGACATAAGCCAGGGAACAAGGGTCAGCTACAAATACCCAGGTAAGTCTAAATAAATGAGACTAGTTAGGTCGGCTGCGCAGCAGGTAGCTAGTTCTTGTCTTATTTAATGGTACCATAATAACCCGTAATGAGCGGGCTTTTTAGCCCAACCCAGTGAGTACCTGGTATTGTTCAGTATTCAGTTACTGAATGTATATTGCCATACGCTCCTCAGGGGCAATTATTCACATACTCACTTTATACTTACTTGTCCCCAACAACTAAGTGGCGGTAGAACACACTGGGTCACATCGGAGGAGCTTTCTGGGTGCAGCTCCAGAAAGCCAGCAACAAAGATAAGTACAGTATTTCCTGTGTTCCTGTTCAAATTGTTGGTGTTCTACAAATGTTTTTAACCACAACAATGATTGACAGTTCGTGGAAGTGATGTGTGTATTTCTTCATGTTGTTAGCATTATTATAATGATACTTGTCTTACACAGAGGATAACCCCTTATGTCTACTTGCTGCCTCCACGAGTAGGTCCCTCCCATCTATGATGTGGCTTCAACTGCTACAGTATAGAAGACTCTGTCTTCCTGAGCTTGAGCCAGGCAATTGTAGCAGTTCCTCTTGTTGGTCACCGTCAGCCATGGTCCCAACACAAGTACTAAAAATTTGACTTTTTCTTAAAATTAAGTTTCAGATCGACTAATTTTTGTTTTTGTAATACACTTCAAAGGTAATTAATTCATTTGTGCATTCAAAAATCTTCTTTTTAAATAGATACACAGAAAGTACCAATTAAATTTGTCAGCCAGTGACCATCGTTATTACAAGTTGGGTTAATTCATTTATGAAAATAGTCTTTACTCTTCTATTTACTAAGTCTGAATTGCCAGATGTCACTTACGCCCAGCAGAGAATTTTTTTTCCCCGCAACTATACAATGTCTTGTTAATATACACCGATCTTTGTATGCAACAGTCCACGGTTATAGCCGCTTTTCACTAATTTTTGAAAGCGAAGGATTTGCAAATATACTTACTGGGAATATCATATAACATTTGAACCATAGTGTCTAGTTATATGAGTATGAGGTAAATTAATCTTTCTTTATTTTTAATTAGAAGCATTATTTTTCTATATATTAAATAAGTTATTAGAAAACCCTTTTGTAACTAAACGAAGCTGCCTAAACATATATATGTGATAACTTTTAAAACAAATTTAATTTCAATTTTTTTTATATTTATATTTACTGATAAATAAAGAATTTATCAATCAGGAATTTCTTCTCGCTAATCCATTATCCATAGACACAGTGGCTGTACGCTTCTAAATCTTTATAACTTTCTTAATCTTGGAAAGTGTAGTCACAAGGTGAAAATATCAAGTTGTTAACAATATCTTGAGATATTATTCTGATTAAACAACTTCCCTCATTTCATATGGATTTTCACCACTTATCAATTGTAGCTTTAAACCGTCTTCTTTCGATGGAAATAAATGGTATAAAATACCGACACAATGGAAAAATAAAAACATAAGCAGTATAATGTGATCCTTTATTGACAACGTTTCGCCCACACAGTGGGCTTTATCGAGTCACAGACAGATCTACCTGGAAAATGAGCAACATGGAGATATATATAGGGTACAGTCAGGTGGAGAAAGCTGCATGTGAGTCTTAAAAGTAGTGTGATAGTTAATAACATTGTGTGACTTAAAGGACCTGCAGTGTACCATTCTTGAGTTCTAGGTGGGATAGCGTTGAAGAAGTTTCTTGGCAATAGGTTCAGCTATGTTGTAGAAGCCGTTGTTCTGGTTGAAGTTGTTGGATATACAGATGAGTGATGATTCTAGGATTCTTCGGTATTGCGTGTTGTCTTCTCTGGCGATGAGTCTTGCGTTTCTGTAGTTGCAGAAGACACGACCATCAGGGTTACCACCGCTGATAAAGAAGGTGGTGTCGTAATCTTGAACACTGACGATTACAGGAACAAAATGCTTACTCTACTTAATGACCCAGATACCTACAAACCTCTCACTACTAATCAAGTGGACAACCTCACCAAAACATTTCTTCACAAGACTCGCCGCATTCTGAGGGAATCAGAACTAGGAAAGAAACTTCTACACACCATTCCCAGCAACCCCAGACCTGCCAGAATGTACGGTCTGCCAAAAACTCACAAATTAGGTATCCCATTGAGGCCCATATCCTCGGGAATAGGCAGTGCTCCCCACCAAATCTCAGGAATTCTCGCTAAACACCTCTCCAAACTTTTGGGCACCATCAGTCCAGCACATCTCAAACACTCTGGTGACATTCTCAATCGCATTCGCAACATCAACATCAGAAACAAGAAACTCTCCAGCCTTGATGTAACATCCCTATTCACCAAAGTACCTACTACACAAGCTATCGATCTCTTGCGCAGGAAAATTGACGACTCGCTTGATCTTCCTCTTCCAGCCAGCGATTTCATCGACCTTGTTGAACTATGTGTGGGCTTTACATGTTTCTCTTTCGAAAACCAACTCTTTCAGCAAACTTTTGGACTACCCATGGGATCACCACTTAGTGCCGTCCTTGCGAACCTATATATGGAACATTTGAAAGCCGAGCGATTTTCCACTATTATTCCCTCTTCTGTCACCTGGCTTCGTTATCATCATAACTCCCAGACGCTTCAACGTTCAAGCTCTCCAACACGAACTCAACCAGGTTGAGCCATCAATCCAGTTTACACTAGAAGAAGAAGTCGACAACACTCTTCCTTTCCTTGATGTTCTTCTCTGCAAAGCTGACCATGAACTTCGTTTTAAAGTCTATCGAAAACCTACCAATCAACACGATCTTCTCCACTTCTACTCTCACCACGACACCAAAATTAAACGTGGTGTAATTATAGGCTTTTTCCTGCGCGCACTCAGAATCTGCAGCAGTGAGTTCCTTGAAGAAGAATGCTCCCTCATTGAACAAGTTTTTTCCAAACTTCACTATCCTCGTCACTTCATTAGAGACTGCAGACGACGGGCATTAAACATCTTCAACACACCCATAGAAGACACTGCTGAGAAGAGATACATAGTCCTTCCCACCAACTCCATTTCCAAACAAGTTTCCAACATTTTTCTAAGACCTCATTCCGAGTATCCACCTCCACATCCACCACCATCAAGGACATTACCAGTAACAGACAGGAAAACTTCAATCCACGGCAGGGGTATACACAATCCTTGTAATGGCTGCAGCAAATTATACGTTGGCGAAACATCCAGAGACCTACAAACACGCATTTCAGAACACCAGTACGCAGGCAGATCTGACGACTCAAGAAATGCCTGTGTTCAACACCGAAATTTACACAACCATTTAATCAACTACAGAAACGCAAGACTCATCGCCAGAGAAGACAACACGCAATACCGAAGAATCCTAGAATCATCACTCATCTGTATATCCAACAACTTCAACCAGAACAACGGCTTCTACAACATAGCTGAACCTATTGCCAAGAAACTTCTTCAACGCTATCCCACCTAGAACTCAAGAATGGTACACTGCAGGTCCTTTAAGTCACACAATGTTATTAACTATCACACTACTTTTAAGACTGTCACATGCAGCTTTCTCCACCTGACCCAGCATTCTCCACCTGACTGTACCCTATATATATCTCCATGTTGCTCATTTTCCAGGTAGATCTGTCTGTGACTCGATAAAGCCCACTGCGTGGGCGAAACGTTGTCAATAAAGGATCACATTATACTGCTTATGTGTTTATTTTTCCACCTTCTTCTTTCATTGGGTTGAAGACCAGTTTCGTTAAAAAAAAAGTATCTCAAAACAAAAACATCAAAATAATTCAATAATGTATTTTTTAAACACCTATAGCATTTTGTTTACATATCATATGTAACCAATATGGCCGCTCATCCGGGTAACAAGTGAAATCGTGACGTTGGGCAAAACTGTTGTATTGAGATAGAACGGTGATGTTATGGAGAGAGGTTAGTTACCATTTTGTCCTAGGCACATGTCGATTAGACACTAGGCCTGTTGTATGTATGTGTGTGTGTATGTAACGAAACACTTCGAAATGTTTCGGCCCCGCCGGGAATTGAACCCGGGCCCTCCGTGCGTGAAGCAAGAGCGCTAGCCACCATGCCATCGGGGCGTGTGTGTCACACCTGCATGGAGAGGTTATGTTATACACAGAGGGAGTGTGTTATACACAGAGGGAGTGCGTTATACACAGAGGGAGGGTGTTATACACAGAGAGAGGGTGTTTTACACAGAGGGAGGGTGTTTTACACAGAGGGAGGGTGTTATACACAGTGAGTGTGTTATTCACAGAGGGAGTGTGTTATACACAGAGGGAGTGTGTTATACACAGAGGGAGTGTGTTATACACAGAGGGAGTGTGTTATACACAGAGGGAGTGTGTTATACACAGAGGGAGTGTGTTATACACAGAGGGAGTGTGTTATACACAGAGGGAGTTATTGTTTCCTGTGTGCTAATCACGTAGCTCCTGACACCAGTGATTGCCTCTTGTTTTAGGGAAGTTTGATTTATCTTCCTCTTTCTCGGATCAAACCTGACTACCTCCCGTTTCCCATACTCCGTATGAACCCCTGCGGGCTTAGCGCCTTCCTCTACAACAGTGTTATTTCACGACTGATTTGAAACCGTGATTACTTTCTCAGGAATTATGCAGTGTTTGATCCGAGGTATTGGAGCTACACTCATCTTCCTTTGAATATAATAATAATAATAATAATAATAATAATAATAATAATAATAATAATAATAATAATAATAATAATAATAGCAATAATTAAAATAGTAACAATAACAATGATAAAAATGTTAATAATAATAATAGAAAATATAATAATAATAATAATAATAATAATAATAATAATAATAATAATAATAAAAAAATTTGCTTTTTTCGATGAAAATTCTTTTAGAAGATTCTGAAGAGAAGTCGTGAAGGTTGGAGGATAAATTTGGAAAGGTAAGCAAAATAAGAAAATTAAAAGTACACATAAGAAAGAGTAAGGTGATGAGAGCAGCAAAAAAATCTATATAATGAAAAATTGGATACCACATTGGAGGGGATGGGGTATGGAAGAAGTAAATGCGTTTAGATTGGGTGTAAACTTGTCCGTGGATGGGTCAATGAAAATTGTTAAAAGAACCATAGAATAGACGAGGGAAGAAACGGTAGCTGGTGTATTGAGGCATTTGAGGAGACATAATTTTTAGCCCATGCCCATGTAGTCAAAAAGGGATGTGTGCCACAGAATAGTGATACCAACACTGTTATATGAATGTTATATGCAAGGAATTCGGAGCTTGGAGATTAGATGTGGGGTTACTGAGAACGATTTGTGGGGGTGGCTTGGACATTCAGAGAGATAAATAGATAAAAACATCCATCACAGTTTTGTATCATCATTTGCTGATGACACCAAATAAACATGAAAGTCACTTCGGTAGAAGACAATAAAATATTTCAGGAAGATATATGTAGGGTTTTCCAGTGAAGGACAAATGATGCTCAATGTTGATAAGTTCCAGCCAAGACGCTGACGGGGTTGATCATGATAATTTTCAAAACAAGGGAAACAGTGCTAATAGTGACACTTCAAATATGTTGTGCTCATTTAGAGAGAACACAACCGATGATATCGACCCGATTAGAGGCGATAAACCATTTAAATTACTGGGACTGCCTCAGAGTCCTAAATGTTTACTCGCTGACGCTGAAGAAAATGAGTTGCACGATTATATATACGTGGAAAGAACTCGAGGGCCTTGTTCCAACTCATAATATGCTGGAGTGAGAGAAATGGAAAGTCAAAATAACCCCAAGGAAAAAATAGGGACGCCATAGGCACCATAAGAGAACATTGTATCAACATACGTAGTTTCAGACTATTCAGTATCTTACCAGAAGATATCAGAAACACTGCTGGGACGAGTATAGAAGTCTTCAAGAGGACACTGGACAGTATCTCCACTAGGTGCTAAATCAACCAGACTGTGATGGATACGTGGGCCAGCGAGCCGCCAGTAGCAAAAACCTGGCTGATTAAGCAAAGACTAGTAAAACTTGGCCCAGAGCCGGGCTCCGGGAATAGAAAAGCTCTCGAAACTCATCAAAGGCAAAAGTAAAGCGGCAAAGGCCTGTCAATACTCCACACATTTTACCACTGTTATATCGCCCGACATACTCGAGAGTGTTGTCACGTCTATGTGGAAACATCCTGGAAAATACCAGCGTGGTGGATACAGTGACAGGCTACACTGTTATCTCGGTGGCTACGGCTGTTTGACAGGCTGTCGTTGTCGTGTCCACCACAATGGTAGCGGCGATGTTGGGAGCACAATAGCCGTAACGCTCTCTGCAGACTAACTACATACATACATTATATATACATATATATATATATATATATATATATATATATATATATATATATATATATATATATATATATATATATATATTTTTTTTTTTTTTCAATTATGTTAATGTAAAAATTAATAATTTTTGTACCTAAAGAACTTTAGAAAACTTACCTAACCTTATTATAACAAGCGCAATTTATTTTAGTCTAATCCAACTAAATATATATTAGATAAGTTTACAATAATCTAATAATAAACAAGTACAATGAAATATATTTTTTTTCGTTAGGTTCAGAATGATTTTTGCGAAACTATTGCATACTCAAACTTTCGCTTGCTTTATTCGGCAAGAGCGTTGCTATTTAAGCCCAAATCGCAAGTTTTACCTATTCGGCACAACATATGTATGTGAATATATGTACATAGAGACAGAAACACAGAAAATAAAGCTGGTCTGTATATTACGATCTCCAAATTTAGTTCTCTGCTGGAGAGGACTCCATTTGGAGTTGCTGGGGTTCCACTAATACAGACCAACTTTATTTTCCGTGCTTCTGTCTCCATGTTGGGTTATTACTTAGCGTATATAATAGCCGATCAGTACGGTCTGCATGATCTGAACTGTTAAAATTCCATAGGCTGGCATTTTAGACAAGATGAAGTCAAAAATTGCTTTGCTATAGTCCTGTGCCCAGCCGAGAGAGAAGCTTGAGCTTTACTATACAGCTCAAGGAGGTACAGCTCAGGGAGGTACAGCTCAAGGAGGTACAGCTCAAGGAGGTACAGCTCAAGGAGGTACAGCTCAAGGAGGTACAGCTAAGGAGGTACTATCGTCCTGCCAGGTGAGTGTAAAACGGAATCTTGTAAATGTTTTACATGATGGTAGGATTGCTGGTGTCTTTTTTTTTTGTCTCGAACACACAGGCTACCAGGTATATCTTGTTACTTCTACTTAAACTTGGGGGTCACACTACACATGCATGTACACACATATATATACATACACATCCCTCTAGGTTTTCTTTTATTTTCTTAATAGTTCTTGTTCTTGTTTCTTTCCTCTTATCTGTATGGGGAAGTGGAAGAGAATTCTTCATCTGTAAGCCATGCATGTCGTAGGAGGTGATTAAAATGCTGGGAGCAAGGGGATAGTAATCCCTTCTCCTGTATAAATTACTAAATTTAAAATATGGTGGTTTGCTAAAAAAAAATTAGCAAGTGAGTATCATGTATGTATGTATGACCAGCCGGGCTGTGATTCGTACGAAACCCTCTCCAGGTATACTCCAGGTATCCTGTATGTGCCGGCCCATCGTATGACGGGATCACATTATATCTCTGTAAAAATGGAAGATTTCTGGAATGGGACTATGCATGTGCATCTACCCAGACTAACAGCTACATCTCTTATAGCGCCGGTAAGTACACAAGCTCAACAAGTACAGCGATTTACCCCATCATTGTCACTTCGTCCCTACAGGATCAGAAACCCTTGGTTTCTGGGGCAAACATGCCAGGGGGGTTTCCTCAAGAAGCTGATCTTCAGTCTAACTGAAATCAGCAAAGGCCCCGAGGGCGGCCACCTTTCTCTTTCAGAGCCTTAGTGTGGCGATACACAGACGGAACACTTGCTACATCTTGGGTTTCTGACCGGGGTTCGAGGCGCTCCATGAGCTCCACATCTTTCATTACTGTTTCTCCACACATTTTGCAATTCTACATGTATGTAAATTCTTGTACTCATAAATATGCAAACAAATGTTCTGTGTATCATTTAAATAAATATTTAAAAACAAGAAATAAATATATTCATATTGTGGGTGGAAGAGGAAGGAAATAAAAATAAACAGCACTGAGGAGTGTATTTTATTGTCTTCTTCGAAGACGAGATTACCAATTAGCATATGTATATATATATATATATATATATATATATATATATATATATATGACACTCTTGTACTCAATTTGTGCTCAAAACTAAAGCTTCAACAAGTTGAATATCAAGGGAATTTTGGTAAATACTCAAAGCTGAAGCATTCTATGCATAGCCTGGTACTCAGAATTATATATTTTCATGTAATGTTTGACACCAGGGTATCCTGGTACCGAAAGTTCAAGCTTAAACTAAGTAAAGTTCGACACCAGAGCACATAGATATCCATAACAAAGCCTGTCAACAATAGCAACATACAAACACACAGTACACGGCACAAATTACGGGAACCGATTTATCTCTCCACCCTCTCCTCTACCCCTTCTCTCCTCATCCATCTTCCTAAACACATTTTCTCTTCGTACCCCATTCTCTTTCTCTACACAAGTATCCACCACAATCACCCCTCCATCTACACCCTCCCGTCCCCCATCAATATCCCCCACCATCATCATTCTTCCTCCATCACTAAACCTGAATATTTCTACACCATCGCCGTCTCCCACCATATGAAAAAAAAAATTACATGAAATCAACATAAACCTGAACCTCTTATCTGCCCCCTCGCGTTGCATACTTAGTTTTAGGTGAGATTCTCAGACGTAAGGTTTAGCTCTGAGTTTCTGGTGTGAGGGTTGTACGTGATGTTCAATTCTGAGGTTCGGATGCGTGATATATATGCGTGACTGAGATGTAACTTTCAGGTATGAGGCTGAGGAGTGAGGCTTATATGTAGAGTTCGGGGTGTGAGGTCCAAGTGTAAGCTAAGGTGTAAGTTTCAGGCATGAAGTTTAGTTATTAGGTTCAGGTGTAAGGTTCAAGTGTGTGGTTCAGGCGTGAGGTTCGGGCATAAGACCCAGGTGAAGGTTCGGATGTGAAGCTGAAGTACCTGGTTTAGTTGCAAGGTTCAGGTGAAAGGTTCAGGTGTAAGATTCACGTGCGAGGTTCAGGCATAAGATCCAGATGTCAGACTTAGGTAAAAAGTTCACGTGTAACGTTTAGGTATAAAGTTCGACGAAGAGCGAGATAGGTGTAGGGGTAGGTGTGTTTGTGTGTGTGTGTGTGAAGTACGCAATTCTCTGAGTGTGAATACCAGTCTCCAGGAGAGGTGGAAGGCAGCCTCTCAGCCTCTCTTGAGAAACCGCTGAGCTTCGGCGTGTAGGAAAGAGAACACAGCATCCAAGGAATAATAATGCTGGTGGCACGTGGAGGTGCTGACGGATGGAGTAGGAACAGGAAGAATAAAAGAATAAGGAGAAAAAGGAAAAGACAGACAAGGAGAAGGTAGAAAAACAGACTAAAATATCGTGAGGGGAAGAGAAATACGAGGAGGAGGAAGAAGAGGATTAAGAGAAAGAATAAAAAAGAGAAAATGTATAGGAACGAGTTTTCTTATTTTATTATATATTTAATCTAGAATAAGAAACAGAATTAGAGAAAGACTTAGACAATGTTAGAAGGAACCACTGATAAAATTTAGTGAGTTTATACTAAAGCAAAACTACTCACTGAAATGCTTAAACCCCGTATCGTACTCCCATATTAAAGAACTTGTATTACTATACTTTTGTTTATTCCTCTTTCTGTCTTTACATATAAGCTTTTTTTTTCCTTTACCACAGATACCTCATCTCTATTCCTTTCCACTCCTTTATTTATTCTATGGTTTACCTCATCTTTCATAGTCCCATCTTCCGACAGGTTCACTTCCAGACGTCTTCTTCTGTATTCCCTCCTTCCAAACTGATCTCCAATTTCATTGCCTAAACGCTTTGTTATTCTCATCACACTGCTCTTTTCTTCGTCCTCTTTTCATGTCCTTTACACATCCTCTCAAAGTTCTCTACTTACCTTTGCAGCTTCTTGTCATAATCTCCCAGAAGAACTGTCATCAGCTAAGAGCAACTGCTTCTTCGTATCAGACTTTAACGTTAAATTCCACACTTCTCCCAAACACCCTAACATACGCTTCATTTTTAACAAAGTCAATAAATATAATGAACAACCTGAATGACACCACACATTTTGCTTACCCTAACCTGTACCTTACTTCCTGTATAAACCTCTTTACTGTTTTTTATAATCTGCTACTTATTCCAAGAATTTGTGTTATTTGCTTCATTGCCCACTATCCACTATCATACGATTGTTCCAAATCCATAAATGAGACAAAAAACTCTTATCTTTTCTAAAAATTGTTGACATATATGCTCCTACTTAATCACTTGGTCTACATCCCCTACTCATACGGATTTTTTCTTCTTTCTCTTTAATCCATCTTTGTGTCATATTCCTGACTCTTTCAACAATATTTCTACAGTACACTTTGCCTGGTATACTCGACAGGCATAGTCCTCTTTAATTCTTTCATTCTCTTTAGTCCCCGTTTTATTTTATATAATTCTCTTTAGTCCCCGTTTTCCCTTATACAAAGATACAAAGAAACTATGCAATTCTTTGTAAAATATATATATATATATATATATATATATATATATATATATATATATATATATATATATATATATATATATATATATTATTGTATCCACGAACGAGTGGTATTGATCAATAACAACACTGTGACTAGCCAAGGAGTCGAACCCATTCTGCTTTGGCCCGCCTCATGGTGAACGAAAGACAGATGACGCTCTAGTCCACGGGACACACAATTCTCAAGAATGACGCACCCAGCCAAGCTAGATGTTGTACCCGTCATCCGAGAACATACGGTGGTGAGGATACCTCTGAGCTAATTTCATTTTACTCCTGTTTGGTGTACTAGCCCAAAGAGCAGTTTATATATATATATATATATATATATATATATATATATATATATATATATATATATATATATATATATATATATATATATTATAGCGAGGTACCACCTCTGGAACTGTGCTGGGGACCCTCATCCTCAGAGAAAAGAATAAACTTACTTCAGGGAAAACTTAAGATTCTCCCTGAAACTGTTTGAATATTGTCTTTTCCTACCACCCCCTATATTCTATATTCTATGTAGACTTTATTTAATGACAAAATACATTGACAAAAATACAATAGAGAGTAGAACAACATAGATAACATCTCAGAGCTATATCTCGAATACTTCGTCCAGCTCCCGGCGGTGGGCTGCGTGCGTAGAATGCTGCAGGCATTTTCCCTCTGGATCGCAACAATGAGTCTCTGAAAGAGGTAGCTGGCCGCCTTGTGATCCTTGGATTCTGTGATGAGTTTTTCACCCAGCTTTTTCAGGAACTTTGAGCAGACTTGCCCCATACTCCAAGGGTCTCCGACCCTACTGGGATTAAATTATAGCAAGGGGAAAGGCTTTCATATTTGCGGGTCTTCTGGGTCTCCCTGTAGCTGGCGGCTCCACCCCCTTCAGCTTCAGAGTATGGCAAGTAGGTGTCTGCCAATGTGGCGGCACAGGTGTAATCCCAGGCAATCTGCATACCTATCTTCCAGGGTATCATAGTGGTTCCATCAGGACGCTTTTGACTTCCATCAGACCTCTGTACTTGGGGTTCCCGTTGAGCTGGGCAATGGGCTGTGGCGAAGCTTCTCTTTATGATGTCGTTGACCTCCTCATGTTTAGCATACTTCCCTTCTGATGTGTGACACACGAGACCATGAAGTCCGAATTGATCAACAATTTCACTGCCGCAAATACACCTATGTTCGGTGAGTATGGGGGCAGCTAGACGAAGAGCAACACCAATCCGAATGGCCTGTGGGTCGAGTCGATTGCTCAGCGAGGAATTGGGAACAGCTAAAAGGAAATCTCCTGAATGTGGTGCTTTCACCGCTAGGAGACCAGCTTTGTTCTTTCCTGAAGCGTTGGTGAGTATTGTGTTGGTGATTTTTTCCATGATCGGTTTGTCCCAGTGGGACTGTTTGTGCTCTTTAAGACGAGTTGGTCTACTGGAGGAGTCTGTAAGGGTGTCCTACCGCATGGTTGCTTCAATGAACCTGGGGTCTTGAGCTCCTACCGCACCTCTCAAGCGTTCGGGGACAATCTCATTGACTAGTCCATTAGAAGCCAAACACGAACAGAAATGCAGGTAAAGCTACATGCGTTGCCTTGCGCACCCTGTACCTCCCAGTAGTAGTGGGAGAGTTGCCTGATCCCTTTGATGATCTTTCAGTGACAGATTCAGTGCCTTCTTAAAGATTGATGGGTTGTCAAAGGAGGGTGCGCACCTCAGGAAATGAGCGAGTCTTGGTAGAGTAAGACACCTTGTGAGGAGATACAGGGTATCATGGGCATCAATATCTCTTTTTCTCTCCTCCATTCTCTTCAGGTCATTCAGTTTGTCTATGAGGGCTGTGTCGATGGCCTGATGACCCAACGGTGCTCCCAAGAGGGTAATGTTGGATGGAGTGATAGTAGAGACTTCAGGGAGGATTGTTCGCACAGCTCTGATTATTTCCTGGTTCGTTGTGATGAATTCACACTTGGAGGGATTGAGGATGAGTCCCTAGGCTTCTCTCTGTGTCTTCACCAGTCATAGGTCCTCCAGCAGGGACTCTTCAGTACCTGCCAGAGTGCCATCATCCAGGTACCAGATGTTGAGCTCGCTGCCCAGGCTGGAAGTTAGTTCTCTTACTGCCAAGCAGAAGAGAAGTGGAGCCAGTGGGTCACCCTGCTGAACACCCTCTGATGAGGGAATTTCATGTTCGCCAAACAAAAGAATTGAGGGTTTGCTGTAGCCAACTGAAATGAAAGAAAAAAGACTGGGGAACCGATCCTGAACGGCTGGCAAGACCACATCTCTTTTCACCATATTAAAAGCATTTCTAAAGTTACGTTTGACTGCCTTGAGAGACCCCAAAAGCCAGTTGGTGTGGTTGGAGTAAACTGGCAGCTTTGGCAACGAGACGGCGAAGAGTGTTACTAACAGCAATGGGTCTGAGTCCCCCATTCTTCTTCAAAGCGCATAATGAGGCTGCAAAAAAGAAAGGTTTAATTTCTTCTGGAATCCGCCCAGCCAGACAGTTGGTGACGAAGGTTGTTAACTTGAAGAGAAGAATTGATGCAGATGTGCTGAGTACTGGATTTATCATCTCTGAGGTGTTGTGGTCGAATTCCAGTGCAACTTCCTGCAGATCCTGCTGGAAATGACACTGTCGCCTTATAGACTTCTGATTCTGGCAAAATTAATTGTGCAGTGAGGAGGTCTTCCTTAGGGTTGTTGTTAACGACTATGGTGTCCCTTGTTGGGTGCTTGTCTCTTAGTGCTTGGGCTGTGGTCTCATCTTTGGGAGCAACAGTGTCGTAACTTGTAATTATTCTGATTGCTCCCACTGTGTTACCGTCTTCGATTTTTTGCTAACCTGTGCGCAAATTTTCCCGTTTTCAGTGGAATTTTTTTTGGGTCTTCCTCTGTGATTCTTGCGATGATGGGGCAGAGGGACACAATTATCAGTTCTTGGGTAGTTGCGCACTGCCTTGATGACTGATGTGGTTAGCAGTTTGCCTCGTCTTTCAGGAACTACAAGACAAACATTGCCGAATAGGAGTAGGTTGCGCCATGCTTTAATGGTGCCTCGGGCTTCTAAATTGGTGGATCCTCTATTCACCTGCTTAAGAAGGTCTGTGAATTTCCCTGCCGCATATGGACGAGCCGCCTTAGGAATGTGAGATAGGGTACTGCTAGCAGTGCATTTGAATGCCATCAGAAGATGGAAATTGTATAAAATACCGACACGATGGAAAAATAAATACATAAGCAGTATAATGTCATCCTTTATTGACAACGTTTCGCCCACGCAGTGGGCTTTATCAAGTCACAAACAGATCTACATGGGAGAAAGGTACAAGAGTATTTATACGATTTAGTCAGGTGGAGAATGCTGCATGTGACAGTCTTCCAAGTAGGGTGATAGAGTCTAGAACCTTGGATAACTTTAAAACGAGATTGGGAAAGTATATGAGTAGACCATTTGCAGTGTTCCTCCAGCCTTATGTTCTTATGTGGGAAAGCGATTAAGAAGTTTCTTGGCAATAGGTTCAGCTATGTTGCAGAAGCCGTTGTTCTGGTTGAAGTTGTTTGATATGCAGATAAGTGATGATTCCAGGATTCTTCGGTATTGAGTGTTGTCTTCTCTGGCGATGAGTCTTGCGTTTCTGTAGTTGATTAAATGGTTGTGTAAATTTCGGTGTTGAACACAGGCATTTCTTGGGTGGGGGGTGGAAACACATGAAATCCTACCCCTCCTCCATGTTGACCACCTCCCCTCACAGCCTCCTCCACCCCTCAGTTGACCGTTATGTATCCTCCCTCACTTCAAGTAAACACCACTTGATTCTAATGGAAGAAATGAAATGCAGGGTCTTCTTGCCACTCTGAAGTGAGCTGCAGGTATTCACACACCAGCTTGTTGATGATAATCCTGGTAGGTGTTCTTAATTGAAATATATTATGCCAAAACCACAGAAAGAGATGCCCCACAGCCTATCTCTGGCAGAGATGATATATATATATATATATATATATATATATATATATATATATATATATATATATATATATATATATATATATATTAATATTAACTATACAACAGGAAAAATATTTAGACTAAAAACGTTTTAATTCATTTTTTTTTTGTGATATGGAAATGAACACTGACACATCATGGATAACACAACACCATTTAATTTTATTTAAACAGTGAAAATAAATGTGAGAGCATATGTAATATCATGGTGACGAGATAATAGTTCAGATATTTTGAGTTGTCTAGAATAATTTCCTGTTACAGGAGGGGAAAATATATTTTTCGAGAATTATTCAGCTTACGAGTATTACTCAGCTGACGAGTATTAGGCAGCTGACTTGTATCAGATGTGATTTAATCAGCTGACGTGTATCAAAGTGTTTTAGTCAGCTAACTTATATTACATGATGTGTTTTAGTCAGCTGACGTGTATTAGATGACGTATTTTGGGCAATTGACGTGTACTTGATCACCACACAACAACAGAGTTTAGGTAAACCCCAGTGGGGTGAACTGCGAAGACGGGACAAGCAAAAAATAACGATGGAGAGGAGTGTCCACAGTCGAAGAAAAAGTGCCAGGGCTTAACCCAGCAGTTAGGCGCTCGTGGGACGGACTTGGAGAAACAGGAGGAGCATGGTATGCATCGGTCTTGTGGTAGTTGAGGTCTTGAGTCTTGATAAGCTGGCAGAGACTATGTCGCAGGAGAGGGCAGGCTGGTGGGAGTTATTGGAGTGATTAAGGAGGCAGGTTTGCAGTGGAGCCATTTTCAAACTTTTTGAAGCTGCTCCTGAAGAGGTGGTATAATTTAGTCTTGTTACCAAAGGTGAAATGTAGAGGCTTGATGAACTCAAGAACTTGAGTAAGTGGGAAGTGGAGTGGTGGCTCGCAGGCATACTTGATTGTTCCAGCTCAGTGCAGGTCATGGTGTCAGCCTTTGATGAAGTGTAGAAGGTAAGATTTTCCCATGAGGGTGCACTGGAGTCGTCACTATCTACTTCTTCGGAAGCATAATCAGTAGACGAGTCTACAATGGTCCTGGCAGGTGACTGTGGGTAGGTAGGATCAGTGAAGAGGTGTATTGGTGGAGTATCAACAGGTTGGGAGACGTGAGAGGCGGTGGTTGAGGCAGACTAAACAGCGTTGTCGGCGGTTGAGGTGGTTGTAGAAGTTTCAGGAACAGTTTAGTCAGGAGACTGGTCTGCAGATGCAGTGAAGTTCACGACGTTGGGGAGGATGTCGGCTGAAGGTGTGAAGTCCGGGAAAACGAAAGCAGGCAAGTTGTTCAGACGGAAAAGTTTGTTTATGGTGGTGTTGAAAGTGCCGGAATTTGCTGCATTTGCAAGGCGTGCATACACTATTCAATACAGCACCTTGCAAAGAGCGCCGTCAGGAAGTGGAGAAAATGAGTTGCAGGGTAGAGTAGACTGTTGAATAGCTTGAAGAATCTTAGTAGTGTCAGACTAAAGTATCGTGATTGCAACATAGGTAGGCTATCTAGAAGAGTTCTTATTTTCTTCTAGAATTATCTTGGTCACAACTTCTTTTATCAGTGGGCACTCGGTTGCCAGGGTACAATGGGCACCCTTGTAGTTTAGTCATGTTGGGGTAGAGTTGGTGGTGGTGCAGCTTTATAGTCGGTCCTTCAATTCCATAGTTGGTGCAAAATTTCCTATTCATGATGGGGCAGTCCTTTGTAGCTGGTTATATGGATAACAGGTCCAGCTGGGAGAGATGTGTTTAAAACGTTCAGGCTCGATGTGTTTAGGGTGAATAAAGTATAAGAAATGGCTTGTCCATCATAAAAAGCTTGGGCAGCCTTTGAAGGTAATATTGATCATAGATGAGGCGTTTGGTATCTATGTAATGGTTTTCACAGAAGCCCAGATGTTCTGTTCCTCGAAGACAGAACGTTTCGCCTTCAAGTAAGAAGAGGTGGAAATTTCAAGCCTCGGTCATGCAGTCTTGATGGCAGTAGTAGACAGGATTTTTTTCTGCCTCCTCATCGGAACTACATGCGACAAGGAAGGCGTTCCTCAGGGTCGAGATGCCGGAGAACTTGACCTGCAGGCTGCTTTTTAAGGCAGCCGCAAGTGCAAGCTTTGAGGCATCATACACCACAGAGCTTGAAGGTTTAATCTTAACACGATGAGACATCGTGGAAGAGTACAGTGTCCTTGTAGGGTTTAAAAATTTCCCTCCCCAACGGGGATCGAAGGGAGACTTCTTGAGAGTAGAGCGACTGTCTTGGCAGTAGAAAGGTCAGCAGAGCGAAACAGCTGACTGTATTAGATGACGTGTTTGAGACAGCTGACGTGTATTAGATGACGTGATTTAGTCAGACAACGTGTATTAAATGACGTGGTTTACTAAGATGACGTACTAAACACCTGATGTGTGTTAGGCAATTGACGGGTGAGCTGACGAGTATTTGTCAAGACATTAAATTATTTAGTTCTTCCAGAGACTGGTTATGCTTGTTAATTTGAGCTAAAGCCTATCGATCGCACCAGTGTCATTAACTTGGCCCCTTACGTCTGCATGTAACTATTTATCACCAGTCAAGAATACTTTAACCCTACACACAGGAGCTGGAAGAGATTCATAATCTTTGATATATTGTACCAATGTATTCATGTTCATGTTTGTGTTTTTTTGTCAATGTATTCTGTCTATTAATAAAGCACTTATATAATATATATAGGGGGTGGTAGGAGAAGAAAATATTCTAATAGCTCCAGGGAGAACCTGGAGTTTTCCCTGAGGTACGTTAATTGTCTTCTCTGAGGATGAGGGTCCCCAGCAAGTTCTAGAGGTGGTACCTCCTATATATATATATATATATATATATATATATATATATATATATATATATATATATATATATATATATATATATATATATATATATATATGGAGGTACCACCTTTAGAACTTGCTGGGGACCCTCATCCTCAGAGAAGACAATAACGTACCTCAGGGAAAACTCGAGGTTCTCCCGGAGCTGTTAGAATATTTTCTTCTCTACCACTCCCTATATATATTGAATGAGTGCTATATTAATAGACAGAATACATTGATAGAAAACACAAACATGAACATGAATACATTGGTACAATATATCAAAGATTATGAATCTCTTCCAGCTCTTCCGAAGCCGGACGCGAGCCCAGTACGCAGCATGCATTTCCCCTCTGGATGGCCACACTGAGGCGCTGGAACATGAAAGTGGCTGCCCTTGGGTCCCCGGTGGTGTCGATGAGTCTGGAACCCAGTTCTTTATATATATATATATATATATATATTTATTATTTTTTTTTTTTTATTAACACATCGGCCGATTCCCACCAAGGCAGGGTGGCCCGAAAAAGAAAAACTTTCATCATCATTCACTCTATCACTGTCTTGCCAGAAGGGTGCTTTACACTACAGTTATAAAACTGCAACATTTACACCCCTCCTTCAGAGTGCCGGCACTGTACTTCCCATCTCCAGAACTCAAGTCCGGCCTGCCGGTTTCCCTGAATCCCTTCATAAATGTTACTTTGCTCACACTCCAACAGCACGTCAAGTATTAAAAACCATATGCCTCCATTCACTCCTATCAAATACGCTCACACATGCTTGCTGGAAATCCAAGCCCCTCGCACACAAAACTTCCTTTACCCCTCCCTCCAACCTTTCCTAGGCCGACCCCTACCCCGCCTTCCCTCCACTACAGATCCATACACTCTCGAAGTCACTCTGTCTCGTTCCATTCTCTCTACATGTCCAAACCACCTCAACAACCCCTCCTCAGCTCTCTGGACAATCGTTTTGGTAATCCCGCACCTCCTCCTAATTTCCAAACTCCGAATTCTCTGCATTATATTCACACCACACATTGACCTCAGACATGACATCTCCACTGCCTCCAGCCTTCTCCTCGTTGCAACATTCATCACCCATGCTTCACACCCATATAAGAGCGTTGGTATAACTATACTTTCATACATTCCCTCTTTACTTCCATGGACAAGGTTCTTTGTCTCCACAGACTCGAAGTGCTCCACTCACCCTTTTCCCCTCATCAATTCTATGATTCACCTCATCCTTCATAGACCCATCCGCCGACATGTCCACTCCCAAATATCTGAATACATTCACCTCCTCCATACTCTCTCCCTCCAATCTGATATCCAATCTTTCGTCACCTATTCTTTTTGTTATCCTCATCACCTTACTCTTTCCTATATTCACTTTCAATTTTCTTCTTTTACACACCCTACCAAATTCATCCACCAACCTCTGCAGCTTCTCTTCAGAATCTCCCAAAAGCACAGTGTCATCAGCAAAAAGCAACTGTGACAACTCCCACTTTGTATTTGCTTCTTTATCTTTTAGCCCAACACCTCTTGCCAAGACCCTCGCATTCACTTCTCTTACAACCCCATCTATAAATATATTGAACAACCACGGTGACATCACACATCCTTGTCTAAGGCCCACTTTTACTGGGAAATAGTCCCCTTCCCTCCTACACACTCTAACCTGAGCCTCACTATCCTCATAAAAACTCTTCACTGCCTTCAGTAACCTTCCTCCTATTCCATACACCTGCAACATCTGCCACATTGCCCCCCTATATATACACACATATATATATATATATGTGTGTGTGTGTGTGTGTGTGTGTGTGTGTGTGTGTGTGTGTGTGTGTGTGTGTGTGTGTGTGTGTGTGTGTGTGTGTGTGTGTGCAGTAATTAATGCAGCAATTCAGATAAATTTTTATAAAATATATAATTTCTCTACGCCTCGATTTTTTTTATAGCCAAACGTAGCCTGATTTATTTCTCATACTTATTTGAGAAAGTGTGTAATTCCATATTTATATTAATAACTTTCATAACACAGTTGTAATTTACATATTCATTATTTTAACATTTTCTAAGAGTATAATTTAAAAAAAAAATACACTTTTAATAAGAACCTTATGATAACGTTTCGGTTCAACACTGGTCCTGGAGGAACCGAAACGTTGTTATCAGGTTTGTACCCTAAGTGAAGGGCTTTTGGTGAATTGTTCCAGACACTATATTTTGATATTTTTTTCCTTCTGCGTAAATCCACATTCCCTAAAATAATAAAAAGGGAAAACTTCTAGGTAATTTATCACATAGGTTTTCCCTGTGTCGTGTATTCGTCCAATGTTTACCAGGGATATAGATTAACTCTCACTCGGAGCCAGCTGTTCTGCTACCAATCTAGGCTCCTGGTATTCCCTCGACTCGCACGTTCAATGAAGCCAATTCCAGGACAGCGATGGCGAGTCCAACACGAATTACAAAACATGGTGAATGTTTGGCATCAGTGCAAAATTCAATTATAAGGAACAAAGGAGAGGTACATCATGCCGAAAGATGAAAATCATCGTTATTCCTGACGAAGAAAGGACCCACGTTGCAGAACAGGCTCTTACTGGGGTAATGACAGTTTCGCTCTATCGTGTCTTGATAAAGCGGTGCTCAGAGCGAAACGTTGTTCCCACAAATTTTTATGCAACGTGCGTCTTTTTTTCACTATTGTCGGCAGTACTTCACTTGATCTAATAATTGTCCTTAGAAAGTTTCATGTAATTTTCACCAAAGAGAAAAGTAAAAGGAAAAAGGAAAAAAAATGCATTGGTGTGAAGACTGAGAAAACTGGCTAAGTAATAAGAGCACTAAGTGAAGAATATGTATAAAATGTATGAATAAATAGCTGCATGCTGCGATGAATGACTTCCAGGTTCTTCCAGGTTCAAGAAATGCGCTGATAAACAATTAATCCAGAATCTGGAGACGAAATTATTAGCTCTGAATTATTGCATCCACGGTACTGAAACTCTCAATGACCATTAAGAAGTGTGAACTTTGGAGATTAAGACACTTAAGCAACACATGGGAATCTTTATTGAAGAAACGTTTCGCCCCACAGTGGCTTCATCAGTCCAATACAAAGCAGAAAGTTGTAAGGAGAGGAGGAGTTTGAGGTAATCAGTCGATGTGTTCAGTAGATCCATGATGAACTGAACACATCGACTCCAGGCCGAGGGACTGATTATCTCAAACTCCTTCTCTCCTTACAACTTTCTGCTTTGTATTGGACTGATGAAGCCACTGTGTGGCGAAACGTTTCTTCAATAAAGATTCCCATGTGTTGCTTAAGTGTCTTAATCTTCAACTTGTCACTTTTCAAAACCATTTATCACAAGTGTGAATTTTGTTAGGTTGAAGATGACTGTTGTTGCTGCTGCTTGTGTACCCTGGACACAGAGGTGTAAATGGAAAATAATTAAAGGGGGAATGGAACTGAACAGAAACTGAGAGTGGCATTGTACTAACGATCAATGAAATAAATGAGGTGGGTAATAGAGTGTCAGCATATTATTGAGCTGTTTTTTTTAATCACTGAAATGTGAAATAGTGCATGTGTATGTTAGTGCTATTATTATTGCACTCAGTGACTCACACGGGCTTAGAGCTTCACACAAACTATAATCCAGGTTTTTAAACTCTTTTGGTTAATTGGATTTAAAACCTATCGACTACACAGGGGATTAATAAAGTTGCGCGTAACCTTTCACCGCCAGTCAAGAATAAAGTAATCCCAAAAATAGAGATTAAGGTAAAATCATAGCATACTAAAATATACATATACATCTCACGGTGTTTATAATCTTGTGTAACATCCTGTGTTGGTTGGTTGATTAATTTCGTGTAAAGTCTATCAGCTACACGAGTGGTGTTTTAGGATGTATGTAACCTGTTTACCACCAGTAAACGATACTTTAGTCCCTAAAATAGGAAATAAAGTTAACTCTCAGAGTATACACTGAGAGACTTACACTGTGTCACACCCCTTTTGTGTAATCTAAAAATATTTGAATACATTTTTAAATTCTTCGCACTTTCTTTTTACGATTCTATTTGACATTCCATCTTCTAGATTCACATTCACATACTTTCCTAACAGCGTTGTAATACGATTTTAAAAACATAGAAACAAAATAACACTGAGATCATTGGTTCATATTATGACCCTTATTATTATGACAAATTGATTTATCTCGGTAACAAATTTTCATCAAAATATTGAAATTCAATTGTAATTTTTTCTGGCGGTCCCTCAAAACAAATATTTAAATGAATTCTTTTTTCGTTTATATTCATAAATTCAGTATTCACTACAAGCAGCGCTGCGCGCAAGTACATCAGCTAATCATGCAGGGCGCACACTATCAATGATGACAACTTTAGTCGTGTCAGAAACTTGTTTATATGTTGACAATTGTTTCAGTCTGTATATCCATCCATCTTACACATCGTGCGGCTAGATTAATGGGCTATAGCAACTATGTGCTATAGTAACTATGGGCTATAGTAACCAATGCTATATTGAGTGTTAGTTACTGGCAGTAACACACACACACACTTTGTATATATTCTGATGAGTATATAGTTTTTATGTGTTCACTGAGAGTATACATAGATACACATAGAGGGGTGTACACCTTGGTACATATACATTACGAGTTTATTTGAATCCCCATAGACAATTTTTGGGATGAAAGTATACCTGAATAGTGGCGAACAGGTTACATACAACCTTTTGTGTAGCCGATAGGCTTTTTAGGCGGATTAATTTAACCGGAAGCAGACATGAGCACGTTGCTTTTACATTTGTGCACTTAACATCCATCCCTTTTTAACTAATTCTTCAGTATACCTGTCAGTATACCTGCAGTCTGTTTAGAGGCTTTTCTCTTCCCGATGACTAGTTGGTCGTCTGTGTGTACGATCTACGACCTGAGGTGTTCCTGCATAGCCAAGCCAAGCTAGGTTAATGCTAACCCAAGCCAGTTAAAGTAACCCAGGGTTTTTTGTCTGCCCTACAAGTCTGTATCTGTTTTATTGGTTCAGTGATGTCTGTTGTCACTAGCTCATCCATTCCTCACATGGATGGGCAAAAACAAAAGGAATCTCTGGTTATGATCTATATAAAATACGACACCCAATAGTTAAGTAAATCGTGGAGCCTGGCGCTGTATTGGGATGAGGTGGCGAGTATCCCTGACACCCTGGCCGGGTATACTGGGCAAGTTTCACTCTCGCTCCGAAATACTGTCATGAATTCTGAGCAGCAATGCAAATTAGAGACCCTGGAGCAGAGCACATTCTGTCATTTTGGGCTCTGGAAGTGATAACGATGAATGGTTTCTAAACAGTGAACTTACCTACACCGAGTGAACTTTTCATGCTCGTGTGTGAATTTTTCATTCTCCCATCAATGAACCTTTTACGACTCTGAGTGAACTTTTCATTACCCCTTCATTGAACCTTTCATTACCCTGAATTAATTTTTCATTCCCCCTCAATGAACCTTTTACGACCCTGAGTGAACTTTTCACATCCTTGAGAACTTTCCACGCCCTTGAGTAAACCTTTCATTCCAAAGGATTTTTTTCTTGTTCATGCCTGCGAGTGAAAGTCCCACTAAGGAATTTCCAACCTCATTTGGGAAAAACTCCCATGTGTGCTGAGTGAACCTTGTATAATGTTGAGGAAACCTCCCACGCACCTGAGGACACTTTCCACGCCCCTGAGAGAACTTCCCACAGGAGTATTCCCTACCCTCCCAGGAGCGTTTCACGCATATGACTGAACATCTAACTCCTTCACCCCCTCCCTTCCTTTCTTCGGTACTATGATCTCTCCTGGGACTGATTCCACGCCCACGAGGTATCTTTCCACGCACATGAGGTATCTTTCCACGCCCACGAGGTATCTTTCCACGCCCACGAGATATCTTTCTACTCCCGCGAGTGGTCTCCCACGCCCATGACATTAGGACGTGTTTCCTTAAGACACCTGCTGTACCTATTCACCTAGCAGTAGATAGGTACCTGGGTGTTAGTCAGCTGGTGTGGGTCGCATCCTGGGGATAAAACTGACCTAATTTGGCCCAAATCCTCTACATAACAATTCTGTATAGTAGTATGTCACTGATGTCAGCTAGGCCTGTATACGCGGTACATGTATTTGTAGAAATAAAGATTATTATTATTATTAGTGGTTCCCCACGCCACCATTCTCGCCTCTTGATCGATTATAAGTCACAGTTCAGGCGGCTTTTCACTATAATTTTTGTCTGCGTGAAGACACTGTAATACATACATGAGTGTAGTGAGGATTCTACACTATCAGAACTGTGAGTATAGTGAGAATACCACACCAGCAGAACTGTGAGTGTATTGAGGATACTACACCAGCAGAACTGTGAGTGTATTGAGGATACTACACCAGCAGAACTGTGAGTGTATTGAGGATACTACACCAGCAGAACTGTGAGTGTATTGAGGATACTACACCAGCAGACTCGTGAGTGTAGTGAGGATACTACACCACCAGACATATAGTATTTCGTTGTCAATGACAAGAGAGGCATGCAATAGAGGAAGGGAGAGAAGAGAGAGCTAACCGAACAAAGACCAAATTCTCTAAAAGAGAATGTTAGAGGGAAGCTGCATGAGGAATTCAATTGATTAAAATCCCTGGAAATTTTAAAGATTAAGTAAAAACAAATCTTAAGATTCTAAATTATGAAAAGATGAGCATTCAAAAAAAGAATGAGTGAAGAGAGAGAATGTGTTCAAATATTTAGATGAATTGAATTTAGCAGAAATGGGAAACACAGGCATATACATAAAAATAATGCTAATGCTAAAAATGCTAATAATAATAATGTAGATGAATGGTTCAGAGAACCGACAAGTTGTTAAATTAGACACATATGCAACACTTGGGTATCTTTATTGAGGAAACGTTTCGCCACACAGTGGCTTAATCAGTCCAATACAAAGAAGAAAGTAGTAATAAAATGAGGAGTTTGAGGTAATCAGTCCCTCGGCCTGGAGTCGATGTGTTCAGTCCATCAATCTTGAAGTAAATACATCCTGTCTGACACAGCAACTTCTTGGGATCTTGATACAAAAGGATTCTTCAACATTTGTCCAAACCTTTGGACAAGGACTTACTTCGACTAGTGGATGATACCACTATGACCCCGCCTCCTCCTGCTTCATCTCACCTGTCTACAGTATATAAGCAACTTCTATTTGCCTTATGTTGTATTTACTTCAAGATTGATGGACTGAACACATCGACTCCAGGCAGAGGGACTGATTACCTCAAACTCCTCCTTTTATTACTACTTTCTTCTTTGTATTGGACTGATGAAGCCACTGTGTGGCGAAACGTTTCCTCAATAAAGATACCCAAGTGTTGCATATGTGTCTAATTTAACAATAATAATAATAATAAAAATAATAATAATAATAATAATAATAATAATAATAATAATAATAATAATAATAATAATAATAATAATGTGATAATAATTATAATGTTAATAATAATGCTAATAATAATAATAATAATAATAATAATTATTATTAATATTATTAAAATATTAAGCAAAAAGCGCTAAAATCTATGCAAATCATTCAGACGTGAATATAGTGAAATACATTTGCGTGAAACATGGAGGCTGAATTTCCTTTCTTCCTGACAAGAGTCATAACTGTGACCACTCTACCCCGCCATAAAGCTATACTGGATCGAGGGAGGTAGATATATCTTAGCTTAATCTAATTCTAAACAGCAAATGGTATCAGCGATGAATTTTTTTTAGACGAATTTTTTTTAGCTGAATTTTTTTTAGATGAATTTTTTAAGATGATTTTTTTTTAGTAGAATTTAAAGTATGGCTGTGTATAAATAATTCTGGCTAAGAGTTTTTCTTTTTTTTTTGTAGATAGTTCTGTCCATGTTCACCCATCAATAAAATAGGTACCTGAGTGTTAGTCGACTGGTGTGGGTCGCATCCTGGGACAAAATTTACCTAATTTGCCCGAAATGCTCTGCATAGCAAGGGGATATCTATATAGTAGTATGTCACTGATGTCAGCTAGTGTAAACCTTGTACATGTACTTGTAGAAATAAATATATATTATATTAAGTAACCCCGCAGTGTGTTGCTGCCTCGTTTTCTATGTTAGTTCCACAGGGAAAACAAGTGTTGGGTTTCTTTTTACCCTTGTCATTTTCCAACACACAGAATGGGTTTCATAAATGAGGTAATGAAATCTTGTCATGTGTTGTGACGTAAGGAGACGGGAGTAGAGGTGAGGGAAGGAAGGAGGGAGAGAGAAAGGTATGGAAGTTGGGAGGGGAGGATGGTAGTGAAGGAGGGAAGAGGGTAGGAGAGAGGGAGGGTAACAGGAAGGGAAGGAGGATAGGTGGAAGGGAGAGGTAGGAAGGACGATAGGTGGAAGGGACGGGTAGCAAGGAGGGGAAGGAGTAAGACGGAGGGAAGAGGAAAGCGGGATTCGAAGGAGAGATGGAGTGAGGGAATATTCCATACATCTACTTCCTTCCCATTCTCCATCTCACATCTTTCCTCCCTTCCTCCATCTCCCTCCCTCCCTCTTCCCCAGGATAACAAGCACTTCACCTGACAAAGTTAAGAGAAGTGCTCAAGCGGTGGTCCAAGGAGAGTCACTAGTGTATCTTAGACTTAAATGTCTCGTCTACCCGCCCAAGTACAAGTACTGACGGCATCTCAGTGAAATACAGGTATTAATGGGCTGTTACCCAAGAACTCGAGAGCATGAGGATTTGTGTCACTGTAAAAGATAAATGTTTCCGACACTCACACTTGCCTTCTTACACACACGCACATATATGCAGAACAACCACTGTGAAAAATTGTGAAATTCTAAGCGCTTTCGTTAGAAATCACGAAAGCGCTTGGAATTTCACTATTTTTTCACAGTGGATGTTCTGCTTATTGTGATATCACCTGTTTACTGTGATCTTATTGCACACACACACACACACACACACACCCCAACACACACACACATATATGCATATACTATATCATTATTATTAAAGTACGACAGGTGGAGTGGAAGTTACCCGACGCAATTTAAAGTCCAGAGAAATACTCAATCCTTGTACATTTGTTGACGAGACAAATGGTTATACTGGTCTGGCAACTCGAAGCTCGACATCCGAGGATTCTCCATAGCTACTGGCTGCACTCTAAGTGGCATTTGGGCTTGTTTGGTGGATGGTTTTGTGTACGTCGAGTTCCTGCGCCGTGTGGTCTTGAAGGCAGAGTTTGTCTCACGTTTTTGGATACCGCTGACACAAGAGATAATTGCTGAGAGCTTTGGATTATATAAGAGATAGTATAAGCCAGTGATGTGTGTGACCGTCCTGTGAGGACGTGGTTGCGTAGATTCATTGAGGACAGTCTTTACGGGACGCCCACGCTAAAAGCTCGTCCAGAGAAATGGTCTGTTATGATGTGCCCGAATCTTGCGCTCAGTCTGGTGCAAGGCTTTTATGCAAGAAAGTACTCCATTTTACCCAGTGAAATCTGTTATTCAGTGGCTTGACGAAGCTCCTGGAGAGAGAAACGTTGTCACAATGAAATGTCACATTACCTGTACATGTGTCCATTTACCAAACAAACTATGAAGTAAGCTTCTTCGATGACTGGCCAAGAAACTCCTCAAACGTGAATCCAACTGAGACTCTCTGGGCTGAGATAAAGAGATATCTATTAGGAGAAGAATATCACCTCACTCCCACGACTTTAGAACTCCATCAGCGAGTCGTGTGACAATTTACAACGACATCTTGAAGAATGTGTTAATCATTTCCTGAAGGTAGAAGGATGTCTTAAATAGCAAGTGACAACCAATTTTGTGGTCCTGATTTTAAATGGCGCCGACGTAATATATATAGTTTTATATATATATATATATATATATATATATATATATATATATATATATATATATATATATATATATATATATATATATATATATATAATATATATATATATATATATATATATAATATATATAATATATATATATATATATATATATAATATAAATATAATATATATATATATATATATATATATATATATATATATATATATATATATATATATATATATATATATATATATATATATATATATATATATATATATATGAAGAATCAGACACATGTGCAACATATGGGCACAGTTATTTGTAGACGTTTCGCAAAATAGTGGCTTTATCAATGCAATACAATGACATAATCTGATGAATGTAAAATTATATACAAAAGATGACGTAATTTGTCCCTCAGCCTTGGAGTTGGTGAAGAGCACCGTTGTCGTGAAGGTGCTCTTCACGAAGTGTACCTAATAAAGTGGCCACTGAGTGTCCGTGGTTCAATTTCCAGCATGAATGGAAACATTGGACATGTTTCCTTACACCTGCTGCCCCTGTTCACCTAGCAGTAGGTAGGTACCTGGGTGTTAGTCAACTGTTGTGGGTCGCATCCCAGGGGTTACTGGTATACCATAGAGAGGGCAGGGACTTTTAAATGAGCTGAGGCAGGATAACAGTTCTTAAACCTGTAAAACTAATTTGTGTTAAAAATAGGTTTGGCGTCTTCGCCTTCCATAATAATCTACAAAATGCTGTAACGAATTTTGTTTCAAAGTTTATTATAGACCTACTAACCAACAAGATCTTCTCAACAACACGCTATGACACCAGGACTAAATGTGGTGTTTTAGGCTTTTTCGTGAGAGCTTTCGTGCATATCCATTAGTGAATTTCTCGAAGAGTTCTCTTTCCATGGACAAATTTTCACCAAACTACACTATCCTCGACATTTCATAATGAACTGCAGACGAAGTACCCATAAAATCATCAATTTTCAATAACCAGGCGTAACCGAAGAGAGATGTTGTCCTCCCTAATAACTTTATTGGCAAAAACATCTTTCAGATCTTCAACCACCACCTAAACATAGTCACAATTGCCTCACCATCAAAGACACTATCAGACAGAAGCATCAACATAATTCACGATCTGCAGCACACCCTCATATATAACAGCTAACAAAATATATGTAGATGAAACATGCAGAGACCTTCACAAGTGCATTTCAAACCAGAAAAACGCAATCAGAGAAGACAGCCTTAATAATGCATATGTAATGCATCGTAATTCTCTCAACCATTTTATAAACAGGACTGGTGCGCTACTGATTGCCTGTGAGAATGACACTCAAAGGAGAAAATGCACTGAAGGTGAACTCATCAGTGTTTCGAACAATTTCAGAGAGAATTTTTTTTTTCATAATTTTGCTGAACCATATAGACATAAAACTACTTTGACCTTTGGAAGTCAATGTGACCTGACGTGCACTACACCTTACCGCTACTCTCTTTAAATACCAAGTTTATCTGTGGTTGGATAAAACCCATTGCGGGGGCAAAACGTCGTCAGTGAAGGTTTCACATATCTGCATTTGTGTCAACCATTCTGTCAGTATCTCATACCATTTCCTTTGTTCTCCTGCATATACTGTACTGGCCATCAATATATAGATTTTATACATATATTATATACTAACAATGTTCATTTACACAACAGCAAAAATTTACATCAATCACAAAGGCAGTGCGAACGATAGATAAAAATCTATTTTTCTTTCATTTAAACATTCAGCATGGAGCTCACAATCAACATTCTTTTCAGCCGCTCATAGAAATGTCAAATTGACACTTTTTTTGAACTTTAGACCTCAGCTGGTGTTATGTTCGCGCTACCAATTGTTCATTGTCATTCATTCTGCAAAAATGACTGATAGGTCCGTGTCCACAACAGCAAAAACGCTGGATATGTGTCGCAAAAACCAAATTTGGCAACGGGATTTTGGAGTCGTGGAGTCGCGAGCGATGGATGTTTCAGGAGGACATCCAGTTCGTTTTTCATTCAGTAAAATAAATTGAGATACGGTTCATTGTTCATTACGTTTCATCTGCTTCAAAAGAAATAGTTTTTTGTAAACAGGTCGATCGTGAAAGGGAAAATGCATATGATGACTTGGAAGTCATTGTTATATTTAACGTGGGAGTCTTTTATTCTACACTAATGGTAACATGGAAATCCATCGTTCTCTGCACTATGTGATTTTCAATAGTGGTGTCTGGATGGTGAATTGCTCTAGATCCAAAAAGTTGAAGCTATCTATTCCTCCGGAACAAACCCGACTGTTGTACATTTCCCAGGTGTTGTGTGATTTTTCACGCTTACACATTAATATATTATAATTATTGTTCCTGTCAATGTGAATACAAGCGTTTCTTCTTTTCCGATATTTTCAAAACAATGTTAACTTTAATGGTTTCAATTAATATTATGTAGAAATGAAAAGTGTTTTTGTTCCTCCTCACTTTGTAGTAGATACAGTTTCTGTAGAATAACAAGGATAATTTTTTTTTTTTGAGAAGGCGTTTCGCTGTAGCCAAGCTTATACGGCCATCCTGAATATTTATACATGGTTACTGCTTGCCTCGAAACGTCGACCCAATAAAAGCTTTATCTGGATACTTTTGTATGTATCCATATGCTTGTGCCTGTGTTAGAACCTTCGGCTGCAGGGGATAAAGATACTGAAGGAAGATTCATCTGTATTTAGTCATTCTTATTCTGAATGATAGTGGTGCTTTGCTCATGGTAAATGTATTTTGGTGATAGAGTGCCAGCAAATACAGCAGTTTTATCGAATTATCTTTTCTCTCTCTCTCTCTTTCTCTCTCACTCACTCTCACTCGCTCGTTCTCTAAAATGTTATTTTACTTGCTCAGCTGTCTCTATTCTTCCCTTCCTTCATATCATATCTTCCCTTGTCCATATCACATTTCTCATCCATACCATTTCTCTTCTCACCTATACCACCTCTTCCCTTACTTATACAATCTCTTCTCTCCTCGTTACCACCTTCATCTATACAACATCTTCCCTCATACGACCTCTCCTCTCGTCTATAAGATCACGTCCCCAACCTAAATAATATCTCCTCCCACCTCTAGCACCTCTCCCACCTCCCTCTCCTATGAACAGGCTCCACAAAACTACTCATCAAGGCACTTCACCTGAAAGGTAAATATTAGGGTTTTCGCTTCCTCCACAGGTGTGAGGGTTAAGTGGAAACGAGTTCAATCCTTAGTCTCGTTAGACGAAGTCTCGTTTTTCTCACTTAAGTGAAGAGAAGACACACATGGAGGAAAAGCTTTCATCTGTACAACGCTTCTTCCTGCTTACAGCTTTTTAAAGCTGTGCTCAGGGCGAAACGCTTTCCCTATTAAGAAAAACTTGTTTGGCAAGATGTGTCGCTTCTTCACTACCTGTCGACAGCTCGCTGTTTGGATTCTCTTCTTTAAGAGTAGATTCTCTTTAAGAGCAGATTCTCTGAGGAGATTCTCTTAATTCAAGGAAACAGAGTTACCATTCCATTTTACCCGTATTTAATCTGATTACACCTCCAATTTCTAGTGCAAAGCATAACACTGAGAGTTTTAGCGCACCCCGATTAGCAATAATAATAATAAAATAATAGTAATAATAATTGAAATAATAATAATAATGACAGCAGATTACTTACATTTTCATTATCTGATTATTTTCTATGTCATCTAATGTTTTAAGAGCACTCAAAAAAAAACGAAAGGGGTTGGAATTACGTATTTCAGCGATTCGTTGTAACAACGAAAAAAGAGAGAGATTTTACAGCTATGAAAAATTATATGACTTCCTGAGGAAATATATAAATTCCGCCCGTCTTCTTAAAGCCAATGTCGATGTATCATACATTTTTTAAGAATATTTCTCGATACTCGTTATTATGGTAAGATTAGGTTAGTTTAGGTTAGGATGGGTTAGGTTAGTTTATGTTTGGTTAGGTTATGGTATGTCAGGTTACCTTTGGTTACGTTAGATTGTTATTTTATAAATATTTAATCATTTGTAACAAACCGTGGCTAGTTAATCGTCCAAGTGCCATAATTTTTTGAAGTGTGAACAGAAACGGAAACACAGAGACAATCGCTAAAAATACAATGATAAATAATCACGTTCTTAATCTAAAGTCAACGTTACACAGACGTCATACAACCAAAGTGAAGTACCGACGTTGCTTTGCAGGACGGCCTGATTAATCATAGCGACGTTGCTTTGCAGGACGGCCTGACTAATCACAGCGATGCTTTACACGTAGCTGATTGTTTAATTATTCCCCTGAAATCAATTCGAAGATTTTAAAATTAAATGAATCAGAAAGTATAAATTTTTATTATAGTACAGTGGACCCCCGGAAATCGAACATTCTTCATTCCAGAATGCTGTTCAAGTGTTGTTACCAAACTAATTTATTCCCATAAGGAATGATGTAAATTAGATTAGTCCGTTCCAGACCCCCAAAATACACCTAAAAAAACACTTACAATAATAAACTTACATAAAAGAGCGAGTTGGGAGTGTTCGATTTCCGAGGGTCTACTGTATTAGGTAAGCGTTGAGCCCGTAGGTGTAATTCCGCACCTGGGAATGGGAGATAATCAGCTTTGATCCAAGGTAGGGAAAGTTAGCTCCAAGAACCTCTTCACCAGCATCAAGACACACCTTGTCCCTCTCTTGAAGAAAAGCAGATAGTTGTACAGCCAAAACGTTGTATTATTACACATTTCGACGATTCAGAGCTGTTTAAAGAATTTTCTGGGGTACTTCATTTTGTAGCTAAAATACGTAAATTATCCCACTATTAATGGAAACTCCTACATTTGCATTTTATGAAAAAAAAATAAAAAAAGCATAATACCGTAACTTAAACAATACACAAATAACCTGCACTCAGGAGACTGACACTTAAGATGACGTTTCCGACCAACTTGGACCATCAACCGAGCGACTAGTTAATTGGGCTTTATCAAGTCCTGATTCGATAAAGTCCTGTTTTGGTCAGAACGTCGTGTAATAAAAAAGGGGCTAACTTTACAACATGTGCTACAGATTGCTTCTTTCTCAGCAATTCGCAAGTCACTACATAAATGAGAAACATTTTAAGGTGACTGGAAGGCAGAGTGCCAACATAGATGAGCACTCCAGGGACAGAGATGAGATCATTGGCGGACCTACATTTTCGGGACCATGAATCTTGAACTGTTATGGAGGCCCTTCGCAACCCCTTCTCATACAATAGACCCAAATTTTTTAAGCAATGTGGACTAAAGTCGCTTCTGTGCCCCCTCCGGGATTAGGGGCTTAAGCTTCGTTAGTAGATCCGTCCCTGGGTGAGATAGCTCTTATTAAGACAACATTTCGATCTAGATTTTTTAATCGCTCTCTTTGGGCGAAACGTTGACTTATCTGCACGTGTCTATATTAGTCTGTACTCTATCTTCCATCCAAGTTGTTTTGTGTGTGAACCACTGGAGGCTTGTTTCTCCTTGAAGGACCTGACTGTTTTCCCTTTAATATTTTCCTCTATTCTCCTGTCTCCTATTCTCGTTATCTGTTTTTCTCCCTCTACTCTCTCTTCGTTCCTCTCTCCCACTCTCTCGTCTGCCCTCCTTGCTCCCAATTCCCTTTCCCCTTCGTTCCTCTTACCTACCGTCATTTCCTTCTGTTCTTCCCACTCTTCTTCATCCCTATTACCCTTTTCTCTCTCTCTCTCTCCACTCATCTTGCGTAGTTCCACCAGTCCTCTAAAACTGTTACTCACCCTCTGTGTCTCTGTCTGTCTGTCTCTCTCTCTTCCTCTCATCTGGCCTCGTTCTTCCCACCATCCTTCTCTCCTCCCCTCTGGATTTATTTCTTCCTCCTCCTCCTCATTTATTTCTTCCTCCTCCTTCTCATGCCCCTCCCTTTCTCCCTCCCCTCTCCTCATTCCCTTAATTCCTCTATGCACACATCAGACAGGTAGACGAAGAGACCAGCTCACCAGCACGTCTGATTCATTACATTACCCAGGCTTTATACTTCTTGTGCATAATCACTTATTGTACATAATGTACAGTAGGACCTCCTATGTAAACATTTCCAACTGGCAGCCCTTGTGTCTGACTCTCTCAGTCAGGCTAGATAAGATTTTCTTCGGATTTTTAACCCCGGAGGGTTAGCCACCCAGGATAACCCAAGAAAGTCAGTGCGTCATGGAGGACTGTCTGTCTTATTTCCATTGGGGTCCTTATTCTTGTCCCCCAGGATGCGACCCACACCAGTCGACTAACACCCAGGTACATATATGCTGCTAGGTAAACATGACAATAGGTGTAAGGAAACACGTCGAAATGTTTCCACCCGCCGGGAATCGAACCCGGGCCCTCCGTGTGTGAAGCGAGAGCTCTAGCCACCAGGCCACCGGGCTGAGGGACTGATTACCACAAACACCTCATATTCCTCTGTTATTCTCTGTATTGGACTGAAGAAGACACTGGCTGGCGAAACGTTTCCTCATTGAATATTCCCAGATGTTGCACAAGTGTCTCAATCTTCAACCTTAATCTTGTATGATAGGCAGATTAGGCCTATCACATCAGTTGCGGCACTTCGAAACAGTGCCAAGGTCAGCAGGGGAAATTGATCTCCCTGGCATGTGGACGTTTTAGGCTGCCTCCTCCAATATTTTCTCTCCCACTTATCCTAATGAAGTCTGCTCGGATCGCAGAAATTCTTGGAGTAATCCGACTGTCGATTGTTGAGTGAGTGTGTGTGTGTGTGTGTGTGTATGTGTGTGTATGTGTGTGTGTGTGTGTGCGCGCGCGCGTGCGCGTGAGTGTGTACTCGCCTAGTTATGGTTGCAGGGGTCGATTCACCGCTCCTGGCCCCGCTCACAGCTTCTGTGTGTGTGTGTGTTTTAGAGTGAGGTATGCATCGAGAACATGTGCGTGTGAGTGCACAGATCACAAGTACATGAGAGTGCACGGAGCATATGAACCTGGGCGTACAGGGAGAACATGTACATGAGTGCAGAAAACACATGTACATGAGAGTACAAGGAGCACATATGCATGAGAGTGCAGGGGGCACATCTGGCTCCAGACCCGCCAGAGAGTGTCGACCAATACTAAAGTCGCCTACAAGCAGAATATCGAGGGAAACTACAGTTTACATCACAATAGACGCCAAGTTTCCATCTATATTTCTTCCACTTTGAGTCGCGTTTTCTCCCAATTGTTTTGTTCACTGAAAATATCCAGATTTATGGACAAGTGAATAATTATTTTAGAATCTAATGAATTATTTAACCATTATTCATAAATGATAGAATTAGTTATAATTATTTAATTGAACATGTTTCTTTAAATTTTAAATTGTAAGATTATTCTTTAGGTTTCAGGGTGTTGAGGATAATCTGGGGAAAATTGGGAAATTTAATGTTTGCTGCTGTTGAGCTATAGCTCTGTGGGTATCTTACTCCTAAATTTTCCCTTAATTTTCAATTTTTTATGGTTACTAATATCTTTTGTCTTGGAGGTGAGGAGGTGTTGATTCACAGGGAATTCTCCCGGCCCGGGTCTTTACCAGATGGCGACCCGGCTCCGGCTCCCTGGCGGGGGAGTGTCAGAGACTCATGTCTCCCATGGGAGGGGATACCCCTCATCGGCGGGACCAACTGGCCCCAGGCCTAGCCACATTCCCCACCAGCACGAGGCATAGAGGTAGATAGATGCTAGGCCCCTGTGGTCTGCCACCTTCCCTAACGGGAAGGGCAGGCTTAAGAGCTGCAGATGGTAGCAAGCTCCAGCCTTCCCAGCCCTAGAAGGGCTGGGCATGGTGATCGACCCTTTTGTCTTGTCATACCTTCATTTGATATCAACGCTCTTCTTGCCGAATAAGGGAAGCGAAAATTTGTGTATGCAATAATTTCCCCAAAATCATTCTGAACCTAACGAAAAAATATATATGTATTTCATTGTGTTTGTTTATTAATTAAATTGCGTTTGTTATAATAAGGTTAGGTAAAATTTCTAAGGTACTTTTGGTACAAAACTATTAATTTTTGCATTAACATAAATGAAAACAATATATCTTTAAACTTTATGAGAAAATTTTAGAAAGAACTTAATTTTAAATGAGTTCTTGCTAATTGACCAATTTTACCTATTCGGCACGATATGTATATATATACAATAAGATCACAGTAAACAGACGATATTAATAATATGCAAAAAAACAACTGTGAAAAAAATAGTGAACTTCCATTATCCTTGATAAGGTGAGAAATCACGAAAGCGCTTGAAAGTTCCTTTTTAACAGTGTTGCGCTACATACACACATGCACACAAACACACACACACACACACACACACACACACACACACACACACACACACACACACACACACACACACACACATATATATATATATATATATATATATATATATATATATATCAGACCGGTCCAAAAAAATGAAGTTGTGAAATTGTTCGCTCCACAAGTTTTATTTTGTTACACTATTCCTAAGTAACATTCAGACCAATTTTCAGGAAATTTCGTTCAAGTTCAGGGGTCGCGCAAAAAGGCGTCTCTCTCCGACAGAAGAGAAACTGAAGTAATTTTAATTTTTGTTCCTTTTTCTAGTAGCATAGCTCCATTTTCCTCTGAAAGCAGAATGACTGAATAAATAACCAGTCTTTAGCGCTTTGTTGAGCGCGAAACGAGCGAGAGATTACATGTGCATTGAAGATGAGGAACCACAAGTTTGTCATGAATTCTTGGATGAGAAATCGTCGGTTTTGATCGACCTTCGCCAACCACTGCACTGCGTATTCAACGGAAAAATAATTGAGAATGGGTATTTTCCCCAGCTAATTTCTCCCACAAAAGTTGAAAAAAACGTTAGTGTAAATTCTTAATCGTATTTTCCCATCTTTTCTCTTTCGAATTCAGTAAAGAAAACATTGTGTCACAACAGAAAATCTCACGCAGTTTGCTTCTCAAGTTGAACATCGAAATATGGCCAAACATCCCCTCAAATACCCTGGTTTTCTTGGGGGTTACCATTGAATCTCAGCGAAACAAACAGTTAATAACCTAATTTATTTCATGAGACTGTCAATTTAAAAAGGAATTAGGTCTCTATCTTACATGGGGAAAGTTCCTTTTTTGCATCTGGTTGTATCGGGTCGCTCATTTGTCACACCAGCTGCCAGTAAGACGTCGCTGTGCTCGCTCGCTGGTATTAATGCTTCCTCGTGCCTACTTGAACGACGAAATAAGGTGGGACTTTAATCTGTCCCTCTAAAATTCAGCAATCACCCTCCTACATTAGTCTCTCCTTAGTCGGAGCTGGGAAGTGGCTACGGTGATCCGCTACGAGGCGAAGAATGTACTGTTTCTGTTCCTCGTGGTCAGCGACGCGTTGAAGGTCTGAACGAGGGAAACAGCTCCTTCTGCTGCGTCGTTCACGACCTTCAAAGAGCCCGCAGACTTCATTTCCAGGAACGTCGTGATCGTCTCCCACGTTTCGGGGTCTTCTTTCAGGAAGGAAGATTTTTCCTTCCCCATCCTCTGCTCAGCAATGACGCTAAACATCTTCAGCGTCCTCTTAGTCACGAACTCCTCCAGTCAGACTCCGATCTCTGGGACACTTTGCCAGTGACGGGGTCACCCTGGTTTCTTTTCCCGCTTGAGGTTGGTCACCGTCTTGCGCTTTGTCACAATGTCCACTTTCTCGTAGAAGAACGCTAATCCAACCAGGTGCTCCGCCAGATACCAGAGATGGCGTGCAAAGGTGATGGCAGCAAAATTCGAGATCTCTTTGTCGAGATACTCTCGAAGGGTTTGGAAAATCCAAGTTATTGCGAGGGGCTTACAAGCCACGCGGAGACTCGTTCCACAACCGGACGTAGATCAAAGTTCTGCTTCAGGTGAAAGAATTGTGACATGCAAAGTAAGCCACCTCGCTTCGGAAGCCGGGCAGTTGAGAAAACCTCAAGGGGACACCCTAGTAACCACCATTCCGATACACTTCGTGTACTCGGAGCTGAGGATGCCATCTGCGACAGAGAGAAACCAAAGATGAAGTTTTGCACAACCTTTAAATATACATGAAATAGTCCAAATTGTGGCACACAGTACAGGTTTATATAGTGGAATAAAAGCTACATTGTGGAGCGCACTACCTTTGAAGTTTTAAAATTAACTTGTATTTTTGTAGTAGGTTGGTAGACAGCAACCACTCAGGGAGGTACTACCATCCTGCCAGGTGACTGTGAAACAGAAACCTGAAACTGTTTTACATGATGGTAGGATTGCTGGTGTCTTTTTTCTGTCTCATAAACATGCAAGATTTCAGGTACGTCTTGCTACTTCTACTTACACTTAGGTCACACTACGCAAACATGTACACGTTTATTGTATACACACTCATCTGAGTTTTCTTTGATTTTATCTTAATAGTTCTTGTTCTTATTGCTTTTCCCTTTCATATCCATGGGGAAGTGGAATAAGAATCTTTCCTCCGTAAGCCATGCGTGTTGTAAAAGTCAACTAAAATGCCGGGAACAATGGGCTAGTAACCCCTTTTCCTGTATAGCTTACTAAAAAGAAGAAGAAGAAAATCGTCAAAGTGGGATGTTTGAATGTGCGTGGATGTTGTGCGAATGATAAGAAAGAGATGATTGTAGATGTTATGAATGAAAAGAAGCTGGATGTCCTGGCTTTAAGTGAGACAAAGCTGAAGGGGTAGGAGAGTTTCAGTGGGGAGAAATAAATGGGATTAGATCAGGGGTTTCAAATAGAGTTAGAGCTAAAGAAGGAGTGGCAATAATGTTGAATAATCAGTTATGGCAGGTAAAGAAGGAATATAAATGTATAAATTCAAGGATTATGTGGAGTAAAATAAAGGTTGGATGTGAAAAGTGGGTTATAGTAAGTGTTTATGCACCTGGAGAAGAGAGAAGTGTAGAAGAGAGAGAGAGATTTTGGGAAATGTTGAGTGAGTGTGTGGGAGTTTTGAACCAAGTGAGAGAGTAATTGTGGTTGGGGATCTTAATGCTAAAGTGGGTAAAAATGTTGTGGATGGAGTAGTAGGTAAATTTGGGGTGCCAGGGTAAATGTAAATGGGGAGCCATTAATTGAGCTATGTGTAGAAAGAGGTTTGGTAATAAGTAATACATATTTTATGAAAAAGAGGATAAATAAATATACAAGGTATGATATAGCACGTAAGGAAAGTAGTTTGTTGGATTATGTATTGGTGGATAAAAGGTTGATGAGTAGGCTTCAGGATGTACATGTTTATAGAGGGGCAACGGATATATCAGATCATTATTTGGTTGTAGCTACAGTTAGAGTAAAAGGTAGATGGGACAAAAGGAAAATGGCAACAGCAAGTAAGAGAGAGGTAAAAGTGTATAAACTAAGGGAGGAGGAAGTTAGGGTGAGATATAAGCAACTATTGGCAGAAAGGTGGGCTAGTGCAAGTAGGAGTAGTGGGGGGGTTGAAGAGAGTTGGGATAGTTTTAAAAATGCAGTATTAGAATGTGGGGCAGAAGTTTGTGGTTATAGGAGGGTGGGTGCAGGAGGAAAGAGGAGTGAGTGGTGGAATGAAGAAGTAAAGGGTGTGATAAAAGAGAAAAAGGTAGCTTATGAGAGGTTTTTACAAAACAGAAGTGTTAGTAGAAGAGCAGAGTATATGGAGAGTAAAAGAAAGGTGAAGAGAGTGGTGAGAGAGTGCAAAAGAAGAGCGGATGAAAGAATGGGAGAGGATCTGTCAAGAAATTATGCTGAAAACAAGAAAAAATTTTGGAGTGAGATAAACAAGGTAAGAAAGCCTAGGGAACGAATGGATTTGTCAGTTAAAAACAGAGTAGGGGAGTTAGTAGATGGGGAGCTGGAGGTATTGGGTAGATGGCGGGAATATTTTGAGGAACTTTTAAATGTCGATGAAAAGAGGGAGGCGATAATTTCATGTACTGGCCAGGGAGGTACAACATCGTTTAGGAGTGAAGAAGAGCAGGATGTGAGTGTGGGGAGGTGCGTGAGGCATTACGTAGAATGAAAGGGGTAAAGCAGCTGGAATTGACGGAATCATGACAGAAATGTTAAAAGCAGGGGGATATAGTGCTGGAGTGGTTGGTATTTTTGTTTAATAAATGTATGAAAGAGGGAAGGTACCTAGGGATTGGCAGCGAGCATGTATAGTTCCTTTATATAAAGGAAGGGGGATAAAAGAGAGTGTAAAATTATAGGGGAATAAGTTTACTGAGTATACCAGGTAAAGTGTATGGCAGGGTTATTATTGAAAGAATTAGAGGTAAGACAGAGAGTAGGATTGCAGATGAGCAAGGAGGCTTTAGAGTGGGTAGGGATGTGTAGATCAAGTGTTTACAGTGAAGCATATATGTGAACAGTATTTAGATAAAGGTAGAGAAGTTTTTATTGCATTTATGGATTTAGAAAAGGCATATGATAGAGTGGATAGGGGAGCAATGTGGCAAATGTTGCAAGTGTATGGAATAGGTAGTAAGTTACTGAAGGCTGTAAAGAGTTTTTATGAGGATAGTGAGGCTCAGGTTAGGGTGTGTAGGAGAGAGGGAGATTACTTCCCGGTAAAAGTAGGTCTTAGACAGGGTTGTGTAATGTCACCATGGTTGTTTAATATATTTATAGATGGGGTTGTAAAAGAAGTAAATGCTAGGGTGTTGGGGAGAGGGGTGGGATTAAATTATGGAGAATTAAATGCAAAATGGGAGTTGACACAGTTACTTTTGCTGATGATACTGTGCTTATGGGAGATTCTAAAGAAAAGTTGCAAAGGTTAGTGGACGAGTTTGGGAGAGTGTGTAAAGGTAGAAAGTTAAAAGTGAACATAGATAAGAGTAAGGTGATGAGGGTATCAAACGATTTAAATAAAGAAAAATTGGATATCACATTGGAGAGAGGGATTATGGAAGAAGTAAATGTTTTCAGATATTTGGGAGTTGATGTGTCAGCAGATGGGTTTATGAAGGATGAGGTTAACCATAGAATTGATGAAGGAAAAAAGGTGAGTGGTGCATTGAGGTATCTGTGGAGACAAAAACGTTATCCATGGAGGCAAAGAAGGGAATGTACGAAAGTATAGTGGTACCAACACTCTTATATGGGTGTGAAGCATGGGTTGCAAATGCTGCAGCGAGGAGGAGGCTGGAGGCAGTGGAGATGTCCTGTCTAAGGGCAATGTGTGGTGTAAATATTATGCAGAAAATTCGGAATGTGGAAATTAGAGAAGGTGTGGAGTTACTAAAAGTATTTGTCAGAGGGCTGAAGAGGGTTGTTGAGGTGGTTTGGTCATTTAGAGAGAATGGATCAAAGTAGAATGACTTGGAGAGCGTATAAATCTGTAGGGAAGGAAGGCGGGGTAGGGGTCGTCCTAGAAAAGGTTGGAGGGAAGGGGTAAAGGAGGTTTTGTGGGCGAGGGCTTGGACTTCCAGCAAGCATGTGTGAGCGTGTTAGATAGGAGTGAATGGAGACGAATGGTTTTGGGACATGACGATCTGTTGGAGTGTGAGCAGGGTAACATTGTGTGAAGGGATTCAGGAAACCAGTTAATTGATTTAGTTGGACTTGAGTCCTGGAAATGGGAAGTACAATGCCTGCACTTTAAAGGAGGGGTCTGAGATAGTGACAGCTGGGAGGGACTTTTCTCAGCTGTAGTATCTGAGCTCCTCTGCAAAGACAGTGATTATGTATGAGTGTGGTGAAAGTGTTGAATGATGATGAAAGTTTTTTCTTTTGGGGATTTTCTTTCTTTTGGGTCACCCTGCCTCGGTGGGAGACGGCCGACTTGTTGAAAAAAAAAAAAAAATATATATATATATATATATATATATATATATATATATATATATATATATATATATATAAACAAACACACACACACACACACAATATATATATATATATATATATATATATATATATATATATATATATATATATATATATATATATAAACACTGATCTCTGGCCGACGGAGACTCGACCCTACGAACCTTGTGACAGGAACGCAGTGCTTTACCGACCGTACCACACTGGACAATACCTTGGTATCCAGCTCACGCTAGACGTTGATCCAAGGCACCCAGCTTTCAGGCAGGTGGCTTACAGCTTTCATCTCATCCCCTGCATGCATCGACACAACTAGAGATTTTACAATGCTAGGAATTCGAGAGCAGGCGAAATATTCACGAACACTGATCTCTGGCCGACGGAGACTCGACCTACGAACCTTGTGACAGGAACGCAGTGCTTTACCGACTGCGTTCCTGTCACAAGGTTCGTAGGGTCGAGTCTCCGTCGGCCAGAGATCAGTGTTTGTGAATATTTCGCCTGCTCTTGCGAATTCTAGCATATATATATATATATATATATATATATATATATATATATATATATATATATATATATATATATATATATATATATATATATATATATATATATATATATAAATATATATATAAGTACAAGGTACCACCTCAAGAACTTGACTGGGGACCCTCATTCTCAGAGAAGACAAACTTATTTCAGGGAAAACTCAAGGTTCTCCCGGAGCTTTTTCAATATTTTCTTCTCCTACCACCCTCTATATTATATATATATATATATATATATATATATATATATATATATATATATATATATATATATATATATATATATATATATATATATATATGCCGATTAGGTAAAACTGGTCAATTAGCAAGAACTCATCTAAAATTAAGTCCTTTCTAAAATCTTCTCTTATACGTTTAAATATATATTTTTTCATTTATTGTAATGTAAGAATTTATAATTTTGTACCAAGAGAAACTTTGAAAACCTACCTAACCTTAGTACAACAAGCGCAATTTAATTTAGCCTAACCCAACTAAATATATTTTAGATACGTTAACATTAATTTAATAATAAACAAACACAATGAAATATATTTTTTTCGTTATGTTCAGAATGATTTTGGCGAAATTATTGCATACACATATTTTCACTTGTCTTATATGGCAAGGTGAGCGTTGCTATTTAAGCCAAAATCGCAAGTTTTACCTAATCGGCACGACATATATATATATATATATATATATATATATATATATATATTTGAAACTGAGATAAGAGGGGGTAGAGTGACTCGCAACTTCTCGCTAACGACTATCTTGCACGACTGTCCGGTTATAACAACTCAATTACACACACGCTCCGAGATATTACTCTAGAATTCCCGTTAATGCGCCTATAATTACCCTCACCAGTTGACTGAACACAGGAATGGCGTATAATCAGAGAGAGCCTCGTTAGTTACACAGGGCCAGGGTAGGTCAATAGGGCACTCACCAGTGTGAGGTCTCTGGAGGCCCTGCGTTCATGGCCACCTTCTGCTGCTCCTCACGTCCTTGGGTCGTGTCTTAGTAAGTTTATTCAGGTATACACAAATACAGTTACATAAATTATCATACATAGCAGCATATGTGTAGAGAACCTAGGATAACCCAAAAAAGTCAGAGTGACTTATTTCCATTGGGGTCAATTTAATACCTTAGTATTATACACTTTAGGAGATATATGTTATTATACTATAAAGGATATATACTAGGAATAAGGTTAAAAGAGTTATTTACATTTACATGTATGTTAGCTAAAAAATAAAAAATAATTCTCCTCCCTTTCTGTCGCTACATTCATTAGGTACCTTTTGGCTCAACATTCTTTATTCACTTGCATCTCTCAGTCCATCTACGTCACCTCTCAGTCCATCTACGTCACCTCTCAGACCATCTACGTCACCTTGTTACTGCTGTATTTTCTACGCTTCCGGAACTGGCTCCCGTTATTCAGAATTTGTTTTCGAAAACTTTAATATTTATTACATATTTTGCTGTTCTGCATTAAAATTCATAAGAAAATATTCAGCAAACTAAAAAAAAAAATAGTATTTTATGTAGCAGCTGTTGTGGGTTGCCAGGTGTCACCAGCAGTTCTTATGATTCCTATAATCTTGATAATTCTCATACATTATATACACTTACAGGTCTCCTGGTACAGATTAAAATGATTAATGACTTTATGGTCATATTTTATTGATTTTAAGATGAAGGGTTGTGATACATGTAACGAAAATTATACTTTTTTTTTTATTTCGTATTCGTAACGTTTCCAAAATATGGATTCGGATATTGTGTGTGTGTGTGTGTGTGTGTGTGTGTGTGTGTGTGTGTGTGTGTGTGTGTGTGTGTGTTTCACTTTCTTAGTAGTATTTCATTGGCTATTGTGAATATTTTAATTGTTATTATTCCAGAGAGTTTCATAATAACTATAACATCAGGGCCCCTTCAGGGAGGTTTCTTGATGTTGGTGAGGGGCTCTTATTCTAGGGAATTGGTTCTGTGTTCCTCTTCCTTGAATTAAACCTGAATGCCTTCCATTCCCTCCCCCCCATAGGTGATGTATAATAACAACGGGCTTAGCTCTTCCCTTGATAATAATAATAATAATAATAATAATAATAATAATAATAATAATAATAATAATAATAATAATAATAATAATAATAATATAACATCAAGGCTTTCTTCTCCTACTTTTTCTTTCACGACTTCGCATTTGTTGGTGACTCCATCTATATTTAAAAACCACTCTGATTCTTGTATTTCTTATTGTACTCTGCGTAAGCTGCTGTCTTACTTCACTGGAGATAATGGGCGAGGATTCTCTGTGGAGTTTTAGTGTATTTCCTGAACTCTTTTCCTCTGTTGAATCCCTCATCTCTCTTCCCTGTTCCATTCCTCGCTTCCTTCTATTTTCCTGTTTATCTTCCTGCCTTGATCTTGTCCTCCGATCTGTCTTCCTAAACTGTGTCTACACATCTATGCATTTTCTGTGTCTGTCTATGCTCTCCCGTGTGTATGTAATCCTGTTGGAGAGGTGTGTGTGTGTGAGTGATATGTGCTTTGTATATATTTTTTCTGCATGTAACATGGATGGAGGGCGGGCGGATACACAGTGTTTCCCGTGGTGTATTGATCAATTATTCACACTCTACAATCTGAAACAACCAACGGGTTCTGTCACTCCCGCTGCTGGATATTGCAAAATAGTTTATGTCGTCAGTTTTATAACACACGTTATTACCAGAGGGAAATAAAATTTCTTATTATTTTCTGTAGGTAAGTTTGTTTTCGGAGAATTCTATATTCTGATATCGATAAAATTAAGCAGCTTTCATTTTGAGAAAATAATTCCCTTGCGACGAATATATTCCAAACTTTCTTAGATAAAATTAAATATATACACGTATATTTTTTTCGTTTAGGATAATTTTAGCATGACTTGCTTGATAACTTTATATCATATATTAAATCTTCCACTAATATTTCATTTAACGGTTGATGATATTAGAATAGATATCTTAGTGGATATCACTGAGTGCATATATAGTGTAATGGCCCACGTGCAGTCAGTGGATTTTGAACCTAAGAAAATAATTTGTTGCTGTAAGTAAATGCAAATTTCTAGTGAACAATTAAAAAGGAGAAATATATTTATTCCCCAAGAGACGCACCCCACAAGTCTTGGCGATGGAAGGACTGTCGTAGTGAATATAGAATACTTGTTTATGAAAACGATATTCAGATGCAACATCTGAGGGAGGTATCTCTGTGTGAGATGAAAAAACAGCGAGTCTGAAGAACGGAAAAAAACAAAACAGCGTCACTGAAGAAACGGGAAGCATTTTACAGGGATGATGCCTGGCGCAAATGGGAATCTTATCACAGTTTGAATGTCGGAGTTAAGGATTTGGGAAAGAATATTATTTATATCTTCATGTCTTCATTTCTCCTATCTTTGTGTTTTCATCTTCTTAAAACGTTGTAAATTTAAACACAAATTTATTCGTTTCTTGATTGTCCCCGCATATATTAATTATATCCTTTTCAAAATCCTAATTTATGTTTAATTTATATTGTTTACTTTAAATACTGTTGCGTATCTCAGTTGTGTCTTTGCCAGCGTCTTAATGGTATCTCAGGTGTTTAACACTGTGACAAACACCTGAGATACCATTAAGAGGCACCCCACACCAACGTATGTCCTCTGATCACGGAAAAACACCTAGCTCTGCCGGGTGCGTATCTTCGTAGTATTGTATAGTCCAGTGGGTTAGAGCGTCGTTAATTTTCACTCACCATGAGGCTGGCTAAAACAACACGGGTTCGATTCACCGGCTAGTCGCAGTGTTGTTATTGGTTAAATACCAATAGTTCGTGGTTACAATACTATATATATATAGTATATATATTCAACAAGAAGGCCGTCTCCCACCGAGGCAGGGTGACCCAAAAAGAAAGAAAATCCCCCCCAAAAATACTTTCATCATCATTCAACACTTTCACCACACTCATACATAATCACTGTCTTTGCAGAGGCGCTCAGATACGACAGTTTAGAAGTCCCTCCAAACTGCCAATATGCTGAATAGGTAAAACTGGTCAGTTAGCAAGAACACATTTAAAATTAAGTTCTTTCTATAATTTTCTCTTATATGTTTAAAGATACATATTTTTAATTTATGTTAATGTAAAAATTAATAATTTTGTACCAAAAGAGCCTTAGAAAACTTACCTAACCTTATTATAATAAGCGCAATTTAATTTACCCTAATCCAACTAAATATATTTTAGATAAGTTTACAATCATTTAATAATAAACAGACACAATGAAATATATTTTTTTACGTTAGGTTCAGAATTTTTTCGAAATCATTGTATACACAAATTTTCGCTTGCCTTATTCGGCAAGAAGAGCGTTGCTATTTAAACCAAAATTCGCTTACCTATTCGGCACGACAATATACACTCACAATTGCTGAAACATTTTGGTTATTCACAAACGATTTAATTTTACATGTTCCTCGCTTCCTCTGTTCTCTTTGAAAATATTTCCTCCGAACTTTTTGACAATATCTTATTTTATTAACCTAGACTTGCTTTTCGTGAGCTTGTAAATGTTTATTTAGTGGAGACGAAGTCCACTTACAGTCTTCCACACCGTTATCTTTGTACTTTACATTCCTGAAATTGGTTCCCTTAATGAATATTATCCCACGACCATTTCAGTTATTTATAAAAAGAATTATTTTGCATTAATTTTCAGGAAAAATATACTCTAGATAATGCAAACTGGAAATCCATCTACCAGCTGTTGTGGGTTGCCAGGTGTCACCAGCAGTTCTAATGTTATCTTGATGATTCTCTAATTTTTACACTTATAGGTCGCAGTTAAAATTACGTAGGACTTTCCTAATTTAATAACTGTACGATGAAGGATTGTTATTCACGCAACGAAAATTATATATTATTATATATTTTAGCTGTCCATCACGTTTTCAAAAAAATCGTATCTTTAGATGATTTTGCCGAAGGAGTGTACTCGCCTATATGTAGCAGCATGGGCCGAATCTTAGCTCCTGGCCCCAACTGTTAACATGCGGCTTGCCAGATTCCATCCGTGCCTCCCGAGTACCTGTTTCCCGCCTCTCAAGCAGCCTCTACCTGCCTACTTTGTCAATTCATCTGAGTATTTTTTATGCCATTATTATATTTCTCCTGGTTCTTCTGTCCTGCACGGTCGTTAGATTTATTTCTATTAACCTCTCCTCGTAGCTCTTAACCCTATGTTCTGGAAGTAACCTCGTTGCATACCTCTCCAATATTTTCAGTTGCTTAATATGCTTTTTGCCCACTGTGGATTCCATTCTGGTGCTGGAAACTCAAGGTAAGTGACACATTATGTATGAAGGGCACGAAATGACTTTATCAAGGATCCTGAAGACTACTCTTAGATTTGCCAGATGAGCATTGGCTGCAGAGGTTATTCTGTTGATGTGAGCCTCTAGTGATATACTAGGCACTATGCTCACTCCTAGGTCTCTCTTTGGCTGAGGTAGGCATTCTTTTTCCCCCCGAGTCTATACCCCGTGCTCGGTCTTGTTGCTTCTCCCATATTCATAACTTTGCTGGGGTAAATTCAAACCACCACTTACCTGACCAGTCTCATCAATGGTAAATATGATTCAGTCCCATAGGGTTCCTTATGGTAAGTTACATAAACCAGAAATGGTACTGGTTCTAATGCTGTCCAATGCGAAAGCCATTTGCTGTTCTTCCCCATTCTGACGTATCTTCCTGAATACTCATTCTTTGCTTCCTCTCCCTAAGATACTTTAATCCACCAAATTACGTTCCCTTTTATTTCTACCCGTGTTACAAGATTTTGTCCAAGTCTCTTGTGATGTCCAGTATCAAATGTTTTTTTTTGGTTTGCAGTCAAAGAAAATGCAATCCACCCATCCCCTTCTTTCCTGTCTCCCTTCTGTCGTTTAGTCAATTGTCCCGTGTCTAGTGTCATGTTGTAGATCTCATTTAGTGGTTAGGAAAATGTTTCTTCGTCTCGTAGAATCCATGGAGACACCTTACCATGTCCCAGTGCCTTAAATGTATCTGGTTTCATAATATTTTTTACCTCTTTAATCGTAGCGTATGGTGTCTAAATGTCAAATACCTATCGGTGTACCCTTTTCCCTACTTAAGCTTTGTGGTAATGATCCTGAGTCCTCTGTGAAGACTTCTTTAAATAGTTCAACACGCCGCAGAGTTGCCATTTTCGCAAGCTCTCCTCCCATCTTCAGTCGAAGTATTTGACCTTTTAGTGTCGTCTTTCTTCTGATACGGTTGTGACGCAGCTTCGGTTTAGACTTGGCCTTTGATGCTATGTCATTCTTAAATAATGGCTCAGCCTCTCTCCTCACTCTTGCTTATTTGTTTCTAGCTAAATGACTTACCTCTCTGCTCTCGACTGTTTATCGCCTCATATAGTTTTTTTCTATGACCTTTTACTTTTCTTGTTTCTTGCCTCTGTATCTCTAGTTGATTCAATGAATCTCTTTGCCTTTGCTGTTTCCCCGTCTTCTGGGTATGTTCTCTCCCTCCCGGCGGTTCCTTGCTAACTACTCTATAATTTCATTCTCTGCCTCCTTTCCTTTCAGTTCCTTTTCACACTACACTGCATTCAGGAACTACTTTCATCCCTTTCTAAAAATCTGACTTCTCGCTTTCTTCACCTGCCGTTCTCACTACCTGTAGCTCCACAAGTTCCTGGAAGTTCAGTACCTTTTGGTGGTGGCTGGAGGCCATGGGTCTCTCATATTCTGTTTCCCCTAGTTTTGTGTGCTCACCTATTTGTGGTTGCAAGGGTCGAGTCATAGGCTCCTGGCCCCACCTCTTCACTGATCACTACTAGGTCCTCTCTCTCCCTGCTCCATGAACTTTATCAAATCTCGTCTTAAAAACTATGCATGGCTCCTGCCGCCTGTGTGTGTGTGTGTGTGTGTGTGTGTGTGTGTGTGTGTGTGTTAGTTACCATTTTGTCCTAGGCACATGTCGATTTGACACTAGGCCTGTTGTATGTATGTGTGAGTGTGTGTGTGTGTAAGGAAACACTTCGAAATGTTTCCGCCCCGTCGGGAATAGTGTGTGTGTGTGTGTGTGTGTGTGTGTGTGTGTGAGCTCTCTGTTTATATTTTCTGCATGTAACATGGATGGAGGGCGGGCGGATACACAGTGTTTCCTGTGTAGTGTATTGATCAATTATTCACACTCTACAATCTGAAACAACCAACGGGTTCTGTCACTCCCGCTGCTGGATATTGCAAAATGGTTCATGTCGTCAGTTTTATAACACATGTCAATACCAGAGAGAATTGAATTTTCTTATTATTTTCTGCAGGTAAGTCTGTTTTCTGAGAATTATATGATTTTATATCGAAAAAATATTCAGTTACTCTGATTTATAAATAATAATTCCTCCAGTGACGAAAATATTCCCTTTTTCCATGTAATATTTTAAACAGATTTCAGTAAATATACGTGTATTATTTTCAATAATAATGTTATCCTGATATATTTAGCAACTTCAAATAATATTTTAATACTTTTGCTAATGTTTCACACCACGAATGATATGCAACATTAACGTTATGTTAATGATTAGTATACCTGAAGTATCCACTTAAGGAGTTAGGTTTTCTTAATACACCGTTGTTAAAATATTTGTTAGTGAATCACTGAGTCTGGAATGAATGTCTAAGACTCTTAAGTAATATCAACATTTAGAATTTATATGAGTTTTGCATCCCTATATTGCATTTTTTTGTACGGTGTTTGTATTTTGCGTTTGTTAATGGTCTGCTGCGTGTATTTGTCTCTTGCTGATTGTCTCTTGTTGATTGTCTCTCGCCCCTTGTCTCATACCCTTTATCTCTTGCCCTTTGTCTCTTGCCCTTTGTCTCTTGCCCTTAGTCTCTTGCCCTTTGTCTCTTACCCTTTGTCTCTTACCCTTTGTCTCTTGCCCTTAGTCTCTTGCCCTTTGTCTCTTACCCTTTGTCTCTTACCCTTTGTCTCTTACCCTTTGTCTCTTACCCTTTGTCTTCCACACTGTGTTGCTCTTCGTGTCTTGCGCTTCTCTCTTACTCTTGTCTCCATCTTTTATTTCTGTTTTTATCTAATGTTTGTATCTGGTGTTTTTATCTAATGTTTGTATCTGGTGTTTTTATCATTCGCAAGTCCCTCGTGTTAGCTTGTTAAGAGTATGTTTGTTCGTTATGTTAAGTATGTTTTTTTATGTGTTTTAACTGTTTGTGTGTACATGCGAATGTTTCTGTCATTGTGTTTATACACGTGTTACTGAAATATTAATAAAAAATTGATAACAATAATAATAATAATAATAACAAAAACCAATAATAATAACAATAATAATAATATCAATAATAATAATATCATCGGAAAGCGTTAAATCTGTAGGGGTCATACAGCGCCTGGGGAATGGAATGTAATCAGGTCTGATCCATGAAGAGAAAGGTCGTTCCAGCACCTTTGATCAAGAGCTCTTCACCCTTCTCGGAAGGCAAGTGACACCACTGAAGTTTGTAATGAGTGTGAAACAGCCAAGGAATTACTTCTGTATCCACTACGGCTATAGAAGTACATCTGTAACTGGAACACTGTAATGCTTACAGCATGTCATATATGTACTCATATTTATACCGTAAGAGTATATTAATGTTTAGGATTTGAAACGAACATTTCAAAAAAACTCAAATGCAAATTTTTAAGGCAATGAAGATGACATAATACCGTGAGGAGAAATAAACTTATGACGACGTTTCGGTCCGGCTTGGAGCATTAACTAGTTATGCACCAAGTTGGAAAGAAACATCGTCATTAGTTTCTTTCTCATATGTGCTACTTATTTGTGTATTGTTTCAAGTTAATTTCCGGCTATTATAGTGGAATATTAAATTTCAAAAAGCCATGTAACAGGAGTACACACAAATGTAATGACTGAAATGGCACATACCGAGGCATATGATGTAACAACATCCCAGAGCATCAAGATACATCTTAAACAGAGCCAAAAGCGTATTGCATATTATGCAGTAGACCGTCGTTTAACACGGTAGTAACGTTCCTGAAAACGCCATTTTAGTTAAAACCGTGTTAGACAAACTGAAGAACTTATGGGAAAAATAGGGTTACGTTCCTGGGTTCCCTCAAAAAGCCAAACAACTTTTTTTTAGACCAACAGATCTTACAAAAATAAAAGTGAATATGTAATTGTAGTTCATTGTCATGATGTATTATGTTGTTTTTACTGCTTAAAATTACAAATGCAACATTAATAATAGTATTTCTTACCTTAAAGGTTCATGAAGAGATTTAGAAAATATTACTACAAGTCTTTTATAGAGATCTAGACAATGTTGCAAGTTCCTCAGAAAAAATACACGAATTTTACAGGTGAATTATTTAGTAAAATATTATATGTGAATCAAGAAGTGTTACATAATATTGCAAGTATATCAGAGATTATGTGTTATTATATAGTATCAGAGAGTACAGCAGAATATTACAAGTGTACATAATAGAACATTAGAAGTGCATCAGAGAGTATACTAAAAATATTGCAGGAGCATCACAAAATATAATAGATTGTTAAAAGTGCATCATGCAGAAGAGTATTACAGAATAATACAAGTCTGTCATGCAGAAGAACATAACAGAATAATACAAGTGCATCATGCGGAAGAGTATAAAAAAATCATACAAGTATATCATAAAGAATAATGGAACAGTACAAATTTGTCAGAGTATAATAGAATAAGTGTATCATAAATTATAATAAAATATTAAATGTATACATTAAAGTATATCAGAATATTAGTTACAAGTGTACGGAAGAGTATAGTAGAAAATTATGAGTGAATGTCCATGCAGGTTTATCAGATAAGACAACACACTGCTGCAGCAGAAGTTTCTCAGACCAAAATTGCAGACCAACAAGAATATAATAAACTGCAACATCGCTTATGATTATTTAGGTGACCGATGCTTATCAAAGAGTTTTGAGTTTCCAGAGCACTACCTACATTGTAGTTGTGCTATCTTGCTGGTTCATTTTCTTTCTCTCTCTGGTAGTGTCCATAACAAGTTGATGCATGAGGTTTTCAAGTACCACATCAATCATCTTGGCTCTCCATGTTTTGCGACCCCCATGTGGTTCCAGGTTTTCCTAATCAATCTCCTTGTGATTGAAATCTCCCATAACAACTCCCAGCATACATAAGGGGGATTACCAATAGACCCATGGCTGTCTTGAAGCAGGCACTGGACATGCACCTAAAGTCGGTACCTGACCAGCCAGGCTGTAGTTCGTACGTTGGACTGCGTGCGGCCAGCAGTAACAGCCTGGTTGATCAGGCCCTGATCCACCATGAGACCTGGTCACAGACCGGGCCGCGGGGGCATTGACCCCCGGAACTCTCTCCAGGTAAACTCCAGGTAACTAGTAACTTTGCTCTACCCATGTGAGTCACTCCTCACATTTATTTGTTATTCCATCCGCATTCTATACCAAACCTTCAACTTCTTTTCTAAAACTGTGGTCTGGGAAGAAAGATGGGGTTGGTGGAGTGGGAGTCCTGGTGGGGAACTATGGGGTGTTGCTGTGGGGGGAAGTTTGTGATGAGGGATGATGGGGCAGAGGGTACAGTGTGTGGGTTTTGGTTTAGATTGTTTGGTTGCAATGGTGTTGTCGTGGTTGAGGTCCTTCTGTGGGTGGTTCTGAAGGAGGATGTATTTGCATTTCCTCCTGAGTCTGGGTTTTCCTGCTCATCTCTGACTTTGCCACTCGTTCTTCCTTCCATCTTTGCACCCCTCTTTCAGTTTTTGCCTTTCTCCATGTGTTCTGTTGCCGTCGAGGTACACCCTCTGGTACTTTGGTATGTTCCTTAGTCGTGCTTTCTCCTGTAGGATCCTGTTTCGAGCTGATTTTGCCTTGAAAATAATTTTGGCTGGCCGGTTTTTTCCCCTTTCAAACCACCGAATTCTCAGAAAAATTGTCAACTGGGTCATATCGTTCTCTTCTATTGCTTTTAGGATACTTTCAATCTCTTTTTTCTTTTTCTGTCTGCTTGCTTCACAAGTTTTCCCTTCAACTTCCTGGAGCCCGTAGACAAAAACTGACCTCTCTCTTTCGTACTACCACTGCATTTCCCTTTGCATCCCCTGAGACAATTTAGTTGCCGCCATTGAAGCATTCCATTCTTCAATCTCTTCTCTAGCTGATGTCCATGTGCTCAGTGGTCTGACATTTTTCCTTCCTAGCTTTTCCTTGGCACTGTTGAGGTCTGTTAGGGCCTCTGCATATAGCTTAGCACCTTCATTTTCTTTAGTACCCTCATTTGTTCCTGATGTGCTCCTCGTCTTTCTTAGGGCTCCACAGTGGTCTGATAGGGCCTCCGCATACAGTATAGCTCCTTTGTTCTCTAGAGTCACCTCATCTGTGACTGATGTAGCAGTTCTTGATGTTATGCCTGTACTGCTCTTCGGTTCTTTAGACTGGTTAGATTTTTTAGTTCCTCTTGTAAGCACTTCACCTAAGCTTCTACTGCTATGGCTTGTAGCTCCCATTTCCTGCTCTCTGCACCTATCCTCTCCTCCATTCTCTTGCTAAATGCTTCTATCTTCCTTCCCCACTCTTCCTCCCTTTTCTTGAGCTCTGCCACCCAATCCTCCCTCCCAGGTTCATCCGCCAGTCCCCTGGTTCTCCATCCTGATCTTTGGTACCCCATTTTTTTTCACCTCAGAAAGAAAAACTTACATGTTTTCGTGTGATCTTTTGTGATGTGTGTGTACTCGCCTAGTTGTACTCACCTAGTTGTGGTTGCAGGGGTCGAGTCATAGCTCCTGGCCTCGCCTCTTCACTGGCCTCTACTGGGTCACTCGCCTCACACCATGAGCTTTATCATACCTCTTCTTAAAGCTATGAATGGATCCTGCCTCAACTACATCGCTTCCCAACCTATTCCACTTCCTGACCACACTGTGACTGAAGAAATACTTCGTAACATCCCTGTGATTCATCTGAGTCTTCAACTTCCAACTGTGTCTCCTTGTTGTTGTGTCCCATCTCTGGAACATTCTGTCTCTGTCCACCTTGTCAATTCCTCTCCGTATTTTATTTGCCGTTATCATGTCCCCCCTTTCTCTCCTGTCATCCAGTGTCGTCAGGTCGATTTCCCTTAAGCTCTCCTCGTAGGACATACTCCTTAGCTCCGGGACAAGTCTTGTTGCAAACCTTTGCACTTTCTCTAGTTTCTTCATGTGCTTGGCAAGGTGTGGGTTCCAAACTGGTGCTGCATACTCCAATATGGGCCTAACGTACACAGTGTACAGGGTCCTGAACGATTCCTTATTAAGATGTCGGAATGCTGTTCTTAGGTTTGCTAGGAGCCCGTATGCTGCAGCAGTTATTTGGTTGATGTGTGTGTGTGTACTCACCTAGTTACTCACCTAGTTGTGGTTGCAGGTGTCGAGTCATAGCTCCTGGCCCCGCCTCTTCACTGGCAGCTACTGGGTCACTCTCCCTGCGCCATGAGCTTTATCATACCTCTTCTTGTAGAAAGGTTGAGGAAGGTAGTGAGGGGGGGGGGAGAGGAACAGAGAGTGGGAGGGAAGGACAGTGGCAGAGAGGGAGAGAGATGGGGAAGGATAGGGGTACAGGGAGAGAGGGGGACAGGAAGTGAGGGAAAGGCAAGGGAGGAGAGGGGAAGGGAGAAAAAAGGGGGAGTAGGATGAAGAGGAATAGAGAGTGTGTGTGAGCGTGAGGGAGTGAGAGGGAGAAGGAGTGTGGGATAGTGTGGGGGAGAATGTGTGTCTGAGAGGGTGGTTAGAATGTAGGTGTGAGGAATCAGCCTTTAAAACGGTTCATGTACATGTGTGTGAATGCACAACTCATGCTCTCTCACACTTTTGTGTGCGTGTAGTGTTTGTGAGGCCTAGTAGACTCTACACCAGACTCAAGTTTTTGAATAATAATTTTTATTTATTAGACAGTTCATTCCTAGTAGAATGTAATCTTTTTTATTTATTGTTCTCTCTAGCGACACTAGTCTAATAGACACACCTGCCTACCTTATCCGAGTGTGTGTGTGTGTGTGGGGGTGTGGGAGAGATGGGGAGAGGGAGGGAGGGAGACAGAGTGATGGAGTGGTGGAGATTGGGAAGGGGGTAGAGGAAGAGGGAGAGAAAGAGGAGAGGGGAGGGAGGAGGAAAAAGTGAGAGAGGGAATGGGGGAGGAAGAGGTAGAGAAAGGATCGAGAGAGAGGGAAAGGCAAAGGGGGAAAGAGGCAGAGAGGAAGAAGCAGAGGAGAAAGAGGTGGAGGAAGAGGAAAAGGGAGAAAGATGAGGAGGAGGAGGAGGAGGAAGAGGAGGAGAAAGAGGTGGAAGAAAAGGAGGAGGAAAGTTTATGTATGTGTGAGTGCGAGGGTGTTCCTGTTTATATGTTTGAGCCGCTAACGATTAGTGGCTGTGCACATTTGTGCGTACATGCTGGTGTGTGCATGTGTGTGTGTGACATTGAGGACATCACATATCAAAGGCCCCTTGGATCTGGTGATCATGTGGTTCTGAGCTTTGAATATATAGTGGAGTTACAAGTGGAGAGGGTAATAGAAGTAGTATGGAAAAAGCCAAACTATAAAAGGGGGGAACTACACAGGTATGAGGAACTTCCTGTAGGAGGTTCAATTGGAAAGAGAATTGCAAAGAAAGTCAGTAAATGAAATGATGGACTACGTAACAACTAAATTCAAGGAGGCAGTGGAAAGGTTTGTTTCCAAGGGCAACATAAATAATGAAAAGGCCAGAACGAGCTCTTGGTTTACCCAAAGGTGTAGGGAGGCAAAAAGTAAGTGCACTAGAGAATGGAAAAAGTACAGAAGACAAAGGACCCAGGAAAATAAAGAGATCAGTCGAAGAGCCAGAAACGAGTATGCATAGATAAGGAGGGAGGCCAAGCGACAGTACGAAAACTACATAGTCAAGACCCACCCAAAGCTGTTTTATAGCCACATCAGGAGGAAGATAGCAGTCAAGGACCAGGTAATCAAGCTGAGGAAAGAAGGTGGGGAGCTCACAAGAAACGACCAAGAAGTATGTGAGGAGCACGACATGAGATTTAAGAAAGTATTTACAGTGGAAACAGGAAGGACTCCAGAAAGCCGGAATAGTGGGGTACACCAGCAAGGATGTTCCAAAGATGGGACACAGCAACAAGGGGTCACAATTGGAAGTTAAAACTTCAGATGAGTCACAAGGACGTTAGGAAGTATTTCTTCAGTCATAGAGTTGTCAGGAAGTGGAATAGTCTCGAAAGTGATGTAGTGTAGGCAATAAATAGCTTTAAGAAGAGGTATGATAAAACTCATGGAGCAGGTAGAGAGTGGACATAGTGGCGACCAGTGAAGAGGCGGGGTCAGGAGCTATGAATCGACCCCTGCAACCACAATTAGGTGAGTACACACACACATGCACTCATAAAAAGGGAACAAGAGTGGGGAAGGAAGCTAGAAGAGCTTAACAACAAAATGGAGGAGAGGATGGCTGCAGAGACCATAAAATTGGAACAACAAGCACAGCAGCAGAGGTCAGGATACAGAGCTTAGAGGAGGAACTATAAAAGTCAAAACAGTCTAAAGAACCATAGAGCAGTATGGACATGACATCAGGAACTGCTACATCAGTAATAAACGAGGGGACTGAAGGAAACGATGGAATTCAGCCATACGCAGAGGCCCTATCAGATCACCTTGAAGTCCGGGAATAGACGAGGAGGACACCAGTAACAAACGAAGAGACTGAGAGAAACGAAATAGATAAGCTATATGCAGAGGCCCTAACAGACCACAGTGGTGCCAAGCAAAAGTCGAGGAGGGAAAATGAGTGATGGGGCAATAGATAGAGAGGAGATTGAAGAAAGGAAAGCTACAATGGAGGCAATTAATCGGATCAGGTGATACAAAGGGAAATGCAGTGGGAGGGTGAAAGTGAGAGGTCAGTCTTTGTTTATGGGCTCCGAGAAGTTGAAGGGGAAACTTACGAAGCAAGACGTCAGGGGGAGAAAAAAGTGATTAAAAGTATCATGAAAGCAATAGGAGAGGACGACATGACCCAGTTGACAAATTTTCTGAGAATAGGAGGGTTCGCAAGGGAAAGAAACTGTCCAGTCGAAGTGATTTTCAAGTCAGAAATGGCTCAAAACGGGATCCTACAGGAGAAAGCACGACTAAGAGACACATCGACATACTGACAGGTGTATCTCAACGGCAACAGAACACAAGAAGAAAGACAGAAACTGAAAGAGGGGTACAGAGACACAAGGAGGAAAGAGAGGCAAGGATGGAGATGAGCAGGAGAACCCAGACTCAGGAGGAAGATCAAATACAACCTCCCTTGGAACCACCTACAGAAGGCCCTAAACCCCAACAACCCCACTGCAACCAAGTACACTAACCCTAAACCCACATGCTGTACCCACAGCCCCCCTAAAACTCTACCCTCACAGCAACCCCATAATATATTGCCAGGTCTCCTTATTCTCCATCTCCAACGTACCCCCCCCCCTCAGACCACAGTATTGAAAAGAAAGTTATTCCGTCACGAATGCAGACGGAATAACAGATAAATGTAAAGAGTGGCATGAAAGAATCAAGGAGACATTCCCAAACATCATAGCACTCACGGAAACTAAACTAACATGGATGATCATGAATGAGATCTTTCCATCAGGATACAAGATCCTGAGGAAAGATAAGAAGGAGCAGAGAGAGAGGAGGAGTTGATTTGCTCATCAAAAACCGGTGGGGATTTAAGGAAATGGAAGGAATGGACAGAATGGGCAAAAGGGACTACATAGTAGCAATAATTTAGTCTGGAGGCCCTAAGGTGGTAATTGCAGTAATGTACAACCCACCACAAAACAGCAGGAAGCCAAGAGAAGAATATAAAGAGAGCAACAGCGCAATGGTAGACACACTAGCTCAGGTGGCCAGAAGGGCTGACATGGGTAGGGAAAAGTTACTAGTTATGGGTGATTTCAATCAAAAGGAGATTGGGAAAATCTGGAGCCACAGGGAGGACCCATAACAAGAAGAACCAAGATGATGGAGGTGGTACTGGAAAACCTCATGCATCAACACGTTAGGGACACTACCAGAGAGGAGAGGATGAACCAGCAAGACTGGACCTTGTATTCACCTTGAGTAGTTCAGACATCGAGGACAACACATACGAAAGGTCCCTCGGAGTTAGTGATCACTTGGTTCTGAGTTTCAAATACATAGAGTTACAAGTGGAGAGGGAAGCAGGAGTAGGACGGGAGAAGCCAAACTACAAAAGGGAGGACTACACAGGCATGAAGATTTTCCTACAAGAGGTTCAGTGGAAAAGAGAATTGGTGGGAACATCAGCAAACAAAATGATGGACTACGTGACAACAAAATGCAAGGCAGCAGAGGACAGGTTCGTTCCCAAGGACGACAGAAATAATGGACAGACCAGAACGAGCCCTTGGTTCATCCAAAGGTGTAGAGAAGCAAAAACTAAATGTGCTAGGAATAGAAAAATTACAGAAGACAAAGGACACAGGAAAATAAAGAAATTTGTCAAAGAGCCAGCTACGAGTAAGCACAGTTAAGGAGGGAGGCCCAGCAGTAATACGAAAACCACAGCATTGAAAGCCAAGTCTCACCCGAACTGTTGTATAGCCACATCAGGAGGAAAGCAACAGTCAAGGACCAGGTAATCAGGCTGAGAAAGAAAGAAGGGGAGTTCACAAGAAACTACCGAGAAGTATGTGAGGAGCTCAACATGAGATTTAAAGCAGTATTTACAGTGGAGACAGGAAGGACTCCCGAAAGGCGGAATAGTGGGGTACACCAGCAAGGGATACATCAACAAATGCTGGACGAAATACACACAACCGAGGAGGAGGTGAAGACGCTACGAAGTGAGCTTAATACCTCAAAGGCGGTGGGACCGGACATCTCTCCGTGGGTCCTTAGAGAGGATATAGAGATGCTGTGTGTGCCACTAACAACAATCTTCAACACCTCAATTGAAACTAGTCAACTACCTGAGGTGTGGAAGACGGCAAATGTAGTCCCAATTTTTATGAAAGTTGACAGACATGACGCATTAAACTACATACTGTACATGTCACTGACATGTATAGAATGCAAAGTCATGGAGAAGATTATCAGGAGAGTGGTGGAGCACCTAGAAACGAACAAGCTAATACACGACAACCAGCACGGTTACAGGGAAGGAAAATTCTGTGTCACACTTTCTGAAGTTTTATGACAGGGTAACTGAAGTTAGACAAGAGTTCAACCCCACCAAGTGCAAAGTCATGAAGATTGGGGAAGGGCAAAGAAGACTGCAGACGGAGTACAGTCTAGGGGGCCAGAGACTACAAACCTCACTCAAGGAAAAAGATATTTGGGTAGGCTGCATTTTCTTGGACTGCAAGAAGGCTTTCGACACAGTTCCACACAAGAGATTAGTGTAAAAGCTAGAGGATCAGGTACTCATAACAGGAAAATGGATCAGAGAATACCTGACAGGGAGGCAACAACGAGTCATGGTACGCGACGAGGTACCAGAGTGGGCGCTTGTAACAAGTGGGGTTCCACAAGGGTCAGTCTTACGACCGGTGCTGTTTCCGGTATATGTGAATAACATGTAGGAAGGGATAGACTCAGAAGTGTCCCTGTTTGGAGATGATGTGAAGTTAATGAGGAGAATTAAATTGGATGAGGATCAGATAGGACTACGAAGAGACCTGGTCCAGCAATTGGCCCATGGAATTTAACCACACCAAATGCAAAGTCATGAAGATCGGAGAAGGGCAAAGAAGACAAAAGATAGAGTACATGCTAAGGGGCCAAAAACTGTAAACCTCATGCAAGGACAAGGATCTTGGAGTGAGTATAATATCGAGCACATCTCCTGAGGCGCACATCAACCAGATAACTGCTGCAGCATATGGGCGCCTGGCAAACCTAAGAATAGCGTTCCGATGCCTCAGTTAGAAATCGTTCAAAACTTTGTGCAACGCTCACGTCAGGCCCATATTGGAATATGCAGCATCAGCTTGGAACCCACACCTGGTCAAGCACGTCAAGAAATTAGAGAAAGCGCAAAGGTTTGCAGCAAGACTAGTCCCAGAGCTAAGGGGAAAGTCCTACGAAGAAAGGTTAAGGGAAATCGATATGACGACATTGGAGGACAGGAGATATAGGGACACATGATAACGACATATAAAATACTGAGAGGAAATGACAAGGTGGACAGAGACAGTATGTTCCAGAGATGGGACACAGCAACAAGGGGTCGCTATTGGAAGTTGAAGAGTCAGATGAGTCAGAGGGATGTTAGGAGGCCTTTCTTCAGTAATAGAGTTGTCAGGAAGTGGATATTCTGGAAAGTGATGTAGTGGAGGCAGGATTCATACATAGCTTTAAGAAGAGGTATGATAAAGCTCAAGGAGCAGAAAGAGTGACCTAGCAGCGACCATTGAAGAGGCGGGGTCAAGAGCTATGAATCGACCCCTGCAATCACAATTAGGTGAGTACAATTAGGGGAGTATACTCACACACACACACACACACACACACACACACACACACACACACACACACAGTAATATGTTATCAAAGGAACGAAAAAATGCCTCTGAAAGTGTGTACAATGAGGGTAATATCTGAAGAAACCTGCTTGTCCAGGGGTCGCACGCCCCGTCACCCCCTCCTAAATTGTGTGGGGGCGCACGCTCCCTGAATCCCTCCTAGGTTGTTTGTGTCAGTACAACTCCTTGATGAAATATTCATCAATGAATATCTTTAAAAAATTGCTCAACTCTCAGGTGCATGTAGAGATTAATGGCCTCATATGTATATATATATATATATATATATATATATATATATATATATATATATATATATATATATATATATATATATATATATATGTAAGCAGAATGTAAGATATGTAATCAGCCTTACGACCACTTAGTTGAACACTTTATGATGAAAAGACTCAAGTTATAGAATAATCTTAACTTGGTACAACGTTACTCTCAGTGCAGAGGTTTATCAAGTCATGACGTGATAAAACTTTACACAAATCAAAACGCTGTCCCATAAAAGGCTGTCCTGCAACATACTTTTTTTGTTTAATTTCAGCAGTACGCTATTTGGATTTACCTTGAAATCTACGTGTCTGATATTCTACTTAATAAATGTTAGCGAGAACAATAGCTCATATATTTCAAGGAATGTTAGTTTAAAGAAGATAGCCAGAGATTTTTTATGTATCTATTTGCATTTACTACATCGTTCACAGGACGGAAATGTGGTGGACAATAAACAAGCCGCTTCCATCTACAGGCTCGCTATTGGGCACATAATAAATTAACCACTCGTGTCCACAAGATGGATATGGGTTGCACAATTAACCAGCAGCTACCGTTCACATGATGGGTACGAGGTACACAAAAACCTACTCGCATCAGCAGCAGAATTTCTATAAACACCTAACTAATAGTTTAAGAAGTCAGAGGTCGTTTCTGGGAGATAATCCTGGTGTCTCTGATGATTCAGAGACCTCCGTCTCTGGTGAACTTCTGCCTTGAAGTTGCAATCCCTTTCAGGACTTTATGGACAAAACTACTTATATTATCTTAGGGTTTTGGAGGGAGTAAGCTTCTTGGCTCGATACCGGCCAGATCATGGATTAAGCGGCTGCCACTCAGTGAGGAGAGCAGGAGCGCCCGTATGATCCAGCGCGGCTGACCTGGAAAGTTGGGGCGCTGGCCAAGTTTTATTGTGGGGGTGAGATTAATGATGGGAAGCCCCTGGTGGTGTCGAGTCCTGCACCCCGGGTGTTGCTCTGTCTTCTGGGTAGAAAGGAGAGAGAGAGAGAGAGAGAGAGAGAGAGAGAGAGAGAGAAAGATTGTCAATAAAGTTAGGAACCCTTAACTTGTAAATAGCTTGTCAATAAAGCTAGGGATCCTTAACCTAACCTTGTCAAACCCTGTGTGTAAAAAAAAAAGAAAAAGAAAGAGAGAGAGATACTAGCTTTGACGAGGTGAGGGAGATGGTTGTGAATAAGATACTCATAAAGGTGAGGGAGGAGGAAGAAAGAGAGGGATAGGACGAGATGTAGAAGAATGAACATCCAGTTAAAAGGAGATGGGGAACTGGGCACGAAAAGCCTGTGAAAGAGATTAAGAGAATTAGGAAGTGAATCTTGGTAGATATGAATAAAGTTCAGGGAAAGACTGAAGAGAAGAAATGAAAACAGATGAAGGCAGAAGAGGGAGGGAGGGATTCCTTTCATCAAGCAACGAGGAAATAAAGGATCAAGAGATAAGGAAGAGCCACAGCCCCGACAAGATAAAAGTTGACCGAGAGTTTTATGAGTCGTGAACTACTGCTACTACTACGGTAAGGCAGAGGCGTATTATAAAGTTAATATATATTTTTTAAGTATATACATGTTTATGAACCTACTATCATCAATGGCATCACATAAATATCTAACACCTCAAGAAATCTAACCACAATAAAGAATAAAGTGTTTAAATGAAATGGTGAATTACGGATAAGCATGCAGACAAAACCGCCACGGTGGTAAAGAGGCAAATGCAATTATATGGAACATTTATTGACAATGCTTTTCCCACGGAGTAGATTTTTATAAATCACAAATAGATAAAACTGAGAGGCGTGGAGCTTATAAAGTGGCGTGCAACGGCTATAGGTTCACTTAAATTTTGGAGACTATTGTTCTGGTTGTGATAGTTAAAAAACTGATCAGTGCACTTTTAATTCACATTCGTTTAGTGTCATCCTCCTTGGCAATCAGTAGTGCACCAGTCTACTTTATCAATTAATAGTGGGAATTACGAGGTATTACGCAAGTGTTAAGTTTGTCTACTCTGCTGGAGCATTGGTGATTTGAAATGCGTTTGTTGAAGTCTCTATACCTTACTACATTTGCTAAATGGGATGAGTTGCACATCTACAAAAGTTGAGTTATGCTGGTGGTGTTTCTCTCTAGTTATGTCTTGGATGGTATTAGAGGCAATGGGAGCTATGCTGAATTTGCTGCCAGGAGATCTTTAACACCTGTCTGCCAGTAGAAATGTTGACACTTCCTGTCTCTCTTCAGTGTATGGGTAATACAGAAAAATAACAAAATATTGTTAAGACAACGTTTCGCTCAAAAAATTTATGCTCCTATTAATAGCTTGTCTTTTTCATTACCCATATCCTCCGGCACTCTGGTTTTCAACCATCATCCAATTTTTTCCAAATTTTATCACAGACTATAAATTTCACGAGGGATACTTTCACTTTTATCATTATCAGTTATATGATCTTTATAAATAATAATTTTCATCAGCCGGTTCTACTTGACATACTCAACTCATGTCAATCCTAGTTTAAAATATTACAGTCATCTTGATTTCCTACCTAAATTTTGATGGACATCATTTGATGTTCGGGTTTTTAGATGTCATGTAATTTATTTTTAATGATTTAAGGATAAACTACATCCTTTATGAGTATAATGACACAGTATACAGATCGAACTTTTATTGGACTGTGTTTCGCTCGGGGTAAAGCTTTATCATGTCAACTCAGAGAGAAACGTTGTAGAAGTAGCTGCTTGCTTTCTCTGTCTTTATTTCCATACCTTTATCTGATGTCTATGATTTATTAGGCATTTCTGTTAGCGCGGCATCCTGAATATCTCAACTGTCTCCCAGCATCCGTTTCCTCGTATTGTACTTTCTTCAGGCCTTAGTTATTATTGTAAAGTTTCATTAGCAGTTGTTATACTTTCTCGGGTGTTTTTCTGAAGTTGGCTAATTTTTTACCTTTTCCATTTTTCTTCCTCGTGTTGTAATAAGTCTTGTTCCTCATGTACACACTTGGGAAACTTCTGTCGAGTTCTTCACATACTTCTTTGTCATTCTCTGTAAGTCTCCTTCCGTCATCAATCTTATTTTTTAATCCTTAATTGTTAGTTTTCTATAGAACGTAGTTGTGTATGGGTGTATGCACTCACAGTCTCACTTATTGTAGCTGCGGGATCGAGATCCAGCTCCTGGTCTCCACTTCTGAACTCCATTCGTCCACTTTAATTTGTCTCTTTCGTCATGGGAACTGTCGTACATTGTTGGCTTCCACCTACTCGTTCCATTCCCTTGCCATTCTTAGGCTGAACTAATACTTCCTAGCGTCTCTAAGACTCATTAGCATTCATCTGAGTGCCCGAGTCTTGCTTTTCCTTTCAATTTATGTCTGTTATAATGGGTGTTTTAATATAATACACATTGCACTCTCGTGCTAATTTTCTTCATTATTTTTTCAAAAGATATTCTTATTTTTTAGCTCTGAGATTACTCCAAGAGATAAGATTCTTTTCCAGTTCTCAAAATGACTGATCAAATGTGGGTTCCATGCAGATGCTCTGTGATAGGTTTGCTATACATATTGAATTCAGCGTCCTAAACAACTTGTTGTTTAGGTTCCTTATTGACATTCTTACATTGTCAGATGCGACGCACATGCCGCCAGGGCTATTAATGCTGTTTATGGTGATATGTTTGGTGGATTGTTTACTATTAAGCCTCTCTGCTGGCTTACGATTTCCAGGCTCCGTCTCCTCACTTGGTATTCCTTTGCCGGTCGTCTTTCTTTCTCTTACCCCAGTCTTCGACCATGTACTTGCTGGGGTTAAATTTTATTAACTACCTGTTCGTCCGATTCCGCAGTTTGATCAAGTTTTCTCTCAGCCTTTTTCGGTCTTCTATATTTTTCACCTTTGCTTTACTCGTACGAAAACAGTAGTAAGAACATAAGAAAGTAGGAACACTGAAGCAGGCCTAAGGGCCCATACTAGGCAAGTGATTCTCAAACCCAAACCCACTAACAAAAACATTTTGCCCAACCCATTTTCAGTACAAATACTGTCTTGTATACTATGTTTATCCTCATTCTTCAAGCTTCTAATCAGCGAGATGTTTCAACTGAAGAACACACTCTAGTGGTCCTGTTATCCAGGGAAAGGCACACACACTCCAATTCTCTTACAATTCATTTAAGAACATACCCCATTTGCCGAGTTACCCTGCTGGGAATAAACCGCAATTACCCTGGCACTGATGATTCCGAATAAATGACTGAAATGCAAATCCAGATTTATATGACTAGGGTGTAAAAGTGGGCTGGGGTTAGGTTAGTGAAGAAGGGCGTAGTGTTTGTTACAGTCAGTGGTGCTGGGCTTGTAGGCGCATCAAGCCACTTTAGTAAAAAAAATGGTTATAATTATAACCTAAATTTTTAAAGTAGACCGGTAAGCCAGCTGAAGGTCTCGATCGGATGACCAAAAGTTCCAGCTGTGGGTCATCACATGACTAAGACCATCGTCAAGAAATACTTGTCCTGTTTCCTGACCAATCTTACCTAACCTAAGCCACTTTAAACTATGGGGAAAAAACAGAATAAAAACCACAATATAGTAGCTAGAGGAATCCACAAATAGGAGAGGAACTGTGAATAGAAAATTTATGCAGTTATCTAAGATATAGTGGACTTGTAACGACGCTTCGTTCATCAGGGACTTGATTAATTCATGAATTAAGTCACTGGTGGATGAAACGTCTAAAAAAAATTTATAACCATTACTCACTGTTTTACTTGCATAGAAGAGGACACTATATATGACGTTTCGGTGCGTATATAGTGCCATCTTCGGTCACATCAATTTATTTGAGAATGGATGGAAGAGGCCATTAGCCGAAAAGTGAGTTAAACGACACACAAAACAATTTATTCCTTTATTATAAGGAAAAAAAGCTGCCATTGAATGAAATGTCGTTACAATAAAGTTTACGCTATTTTATCCGTCGTTTCACCCACCATAAGTTTACCAGAACGAAACTCGTGCTGCTTTGAGCTGATACAAAGAATCTTTCCTTGATATTACCAGAGAAACAATTCTTTAGATTTTCTTCGTTTGAGGAATGACGACGACTGATATGTGGACAAAGACACATGTGGTCAGACACTTGTCAACAACGACACATGTGGGAAAACACACACATGTAGACAAAGACTTAATATGTGAACAAAGATATAAATATGTGAACAAAGGCACAAATAAGTGAATAAACATACACACACACATGCAGAACAAGCTTTTCTCTGGACAACCTTTCACTCTAGGCAGAGCGAAATCGAGGAGCGAAACGCGGCATAATAGCTGTCAAATGTTTAGGTAAACTTAAATAGGTAACTTTCTCATAATAAAAACTTGACACTTCCCTACACGTCTCAAAAATTATTTTCAATGTATTTAGAGTTAAAATTTGATTAGAAAACTACCCAGTTTCTTTAAAAAAAAATTAAATTTTTCATTTTATAAACGGTGTCATTTTTAACCATTAAACTTGTCAACTGTATTTTAAGCTTATCCAAAACACAAGAGTCAAAATTATAATAAAGCTCCTCAATATAGTCTGATTTTTCTTTTTTGGTGAAAGTGATTGAAAAACTGCAGAGTACAATAGAGCTTACTCTAAAGCTCTTAGATTATTCGTTTGTGGGGAACTTTTCCAATCGTATTTACTCAAAAATCGCTCTTTATAGAGGAACTTTATAAGGCGCCTCCTCTACTTAGAACGATTTTTTTTTTGTAATTTCGACTGAAAAAGTACATCCGGAAGGGAATAATAGCTCTAGGGAAGCCTTTATAGTACCAACACTTTTGGATGTACCTTTTCAATCACATTTACAAAAGAGTCGCACAATATAAATGACCTTCACAAGAGAGCTCACCATATCCTGTTCACAAAGTATCCACTCTTTAGAGAGAAATTTTTTGACGATATTTAGGTCCTTCTTGGACCATTATCAAGTCACACATGAACGAGAAAATACTGCAAAAAAGTTTTACGCTTAACAATAAACTATACAATTACCCCGAATTAAAATATAATAGAGAACATCATTAGAAGTACACAACACCAACCCCAAAAAATATAGTTTGACCAAAACAAAATTAGTTAATAGTAACTATAAATCAAAATTTGTTCAAAATTTTAATGTATATGAAATTAAGACTTACAAGTGAACTCATCTTTCAGGGTATTAAATTAAGACGCTATAATTACACTCTGACTAGTTCAGTCCATCGTAATCCAATATTTACTCAAGGATTTAATTACTTGGTCTTTGTTCAGATTATGAAGCATAAAGCCTTTATAACATTTTAACAGAGGGTATTGTTAGTGTGCATATATATACATATATGTATGTATATATATATATATATATATATATATATATATATATATATATATATATATATATATATATATATATATATATATATATATATATACTCACCTAATTGTGGTTGCAGGGGTCGAGACTCAACTCCTGGCAACGCCTCTGCGCTGCCCGCTACTGGGTATCTGCTCTCCCTGCTCCATGAGCTTTATCATACCTCGTCTTAAAACTGTGTATGGTTCCTGCCTCCACTATGTCTTTCTCTAGACTATTCCACTTCCTGACTACTCTGTGGCTGAAGAAATGCTTCCTAACATCCTTTTGACTCATCTGAGTCTTCAGCTTCCAGTTGTGTCCCCTTGTTTCTGTGTTCCCTCTCTGGAACATCCTGTCACTGTCTACCTTGTCGATTCCCCGCAATATTTTGTATGTCGTTATCATGTCTCCTCTGACCCTTCTTTCCTCCAGTGTTGTTAGTCCTATTTCCCTCAGCCTTTCTTCATAGGACAGACCCCTGAGTTGTGGAACTAACCTTGTCGCAAACCTTTGCACTTTCTCTAGTTTCTTTATGTGCTTGACCAGGTGTGGGTTCCAGACTGGTGCTGCATATTCTAGTATGGGCCTGACGTACACGGTGTACAGTGTCTTAAACGAGTCCTTGTTAAGGTAACGGAACGCTAATCTTAGGTTTGCCAGTCGCCCATATGCTGCCGCAGTTATCTGGTTGATGTGTGCCTCCGGAGACGTGCTTGGCGTTATACTCACCCCAAGGTCTTTCTCCTTTTCCGAGGTTTGTAGCCTTTGTCCGCCTAGCCTATACTCTGTCAGCGGTCTTCTTTGCCCTTCTCCGATCTTCATGACTTTGCATTTGGTGGGATTGAATTCGAGAAGCCATTTGCTAGACCAGATGTCAAGCTTGTCCAGGTCTGTTTGACGTCCTGCTTGGTCCTCCTCCGATGTGATTCTCCTCATTAATTTCTCATCATCTGCGAACAGAGACACTTCTGAGTCTATCCCATCTGTCATGTCATTTACATATACCAAGAATAACACTGGTCCTAGGACTGACCCCTGGGGAACGCCGCTCGTCACAGGTGCCCACTGTGATACCTCATCACGCACCATGACCCGTTGTTGCCTTCCTGTGAGGTATTCCCTGATCCATTCCAGTGCCCTTCCTGTTATACACGCTTGTTCTTCCAACTTCTTTACTAATCTCATGTGAGGAACTGTGTCAAAGGCCTTCCTGCAGTCCAGGAAAATGCAATCAACCCACCCTTCTCTCTCTTGCCTTACCTCTGTTACTTTATCATAGAACTCTAGGAGGTTTGTTACACAGGATTTGCCTTCCCGGAATGTGTGTGTGTGTGTGTGTGTGTGTGTGTGTGTGTGTGTGTGTGTGTGTGTGTGTGTGTGTGTATGTGTGTGTGTGTGTGTGTGTGTGTGTGTGTGTGTGTGTGTGTGTGTTTGTGTGTGTGTGTGTCGTGCCGAATTTTGGCTTAAATAGCAACGCTCTTCTTGACGAATAAGACAAGCGGAAATTTGTTTATGTAAGAATTTCGCAAAAATCATTCCGAATCTAACGAAAAAAATATATTTCATTGTGTTTGTTTATTATTAAATTATTGTAAACTTACCTGAAATATATTTAGTTGGATTAGGCTAAATTGAATTACGCTTGTTATAATAGGGTTAGGTAAGTTTTCTAAGGTTCTTTTGGTACTAAATTATTAATTTTTACATTAAGATAAATGAAAAAAATATATCTTTAAATGTATGCTCAATAATAACCCACATGGAGGCTGAAGAAAAAAGTTAATTATGGTTGTTAATTACAGTACGACAATTACGATACCTTGGGATTTTTTAAATGTTATATTTATTATATTAATGTGGAAGCACTAAACGCATGAGGGTCATTTAGCACCTGGGAAATGGAAGAGGTGCAAAAGAGTCAAGTTTGATCCAAGGAAGAGCTGGATAACTTAAAGTCACTAAGTTATATGCAAAATACTTCAGTTACATTATGCACAAATTCAATTAAAATGTTTTCTCTGATTCATATATTAATGGTAGTTGGATTTACAGATGAAATACCAAGTGTTATTTTTTGTTCTGGCAGTACTGACCAACTCACCTGTCCTGTCAGATATCTACGACACCTGGAAAGTAAGACTCAGACGTCTGGAATTATGTTGTTTATGAAGTCTTACATAAGTTCTTAGGAAGTGATTCGTGCACCCAGTTGTCTGGTGCTTCAGGGTGCAGCACTACGCTGTAGTGCTAGATGAATGGCTTATTGCTGACAAGTTTAAAGAGAAAGACACAAGTTGCAGAACAAGCTTTAATTGGGATCAGGTTTCACTCGGTTTCGAACTTTGAAAAGTAGTACAGAGAATACAGTGAACACGCTTATATGCTCCTGTAAGGTGAGATGTGTGAGACAAGTTTGTCTCTACTTTCAAAGCAGAATCTGTTGTTGGTAACATTAGGACATATTTATTAGAATAAACATGTCCTAGTGTTTGCTCACGTGTCTTTCTAAACCAATTTGTTGGTTTATTACGATGGTTTATACCACCTCATACGGTGACACCGTTAAGTTGTAAGTGAAAGACATGTATTCACTGATCAAGACATTTACTAAGGGAACGTTTCACCATGAGTGGTTTCTTCAGTCTTAATAGAGAACTGGTAGAATTACAAGAGATCAGGCGAACATATGTTAAAATGGGGTAATCTATTAGTGATGGAATTGGTAGCATCTACCCGGTGTAGACCGTTAAGCTTCCTGCAGTGCTCCCTGGTGTAACTTGACATCATTTAATGGCTGTGTTACTGTTCGGTAGCAATCGCCTGGAAAGGGTTCTGGATATTCTATCGCTGTATCATACATTAATGTTATACAATATAGACAAATTGATGAGTAAAATCCATGTGTAACACTTGGGAATCTTTATTGCCTCAACTTTTCGCCTGCATTCAAGCTTTTTCAATCGAATACAGAGACAAATTTTATACTGAAGACAGTGGGTGGAAGTGGAGAGGTAATTTTAAGGAGTTCCGACCCTTAGCATTGGAGAATTAATAAGTGTTCAATCCCTCAGCCTTGATAAATCCAAAACAGGCATGAGGGTGGAATTTTATGTACTAGAGCTAGAGCCGAGTACAGCAGTTGGAGATTGTATCAATAGTGAGCAGGTCACACTACTAAAATGCCATGCCAATAAGTTAGGCCAGCAGTTAGCAATAAATACACTAAAAATATTCTCTATACCAAGATTTCGTGTTGTTGCTGTGTCTGACAGGTATCATACATGAACCGTGTTGGTGATTTCCATTATGGCTGCTCCCAAGCACTTGCGTTCGTGCAAATCATATTCACTAACTTTAAGTTAGGTTTCGTTGAACTTTACGATGTGTCCCTATGATGTTCTACGTTGCAAAAAGGAATTATTTTGGTCGTCCCGGCTGCAGGCGTAAATGGTGTTCCCAAAATCTGAATATCATTGCTCTGGAAGTTTTGCTTACAGACTCTTTTAGTCGCAATCTTCGCAGGATATGATGGATATTCCAGTCTTGATGGTGGTAGTGGTGATGGAATTCTCTTTAAGTCTGCTCTTATTTATTTACTAGGTATTTGATGGAGGCCCAGGCATTGGTTGCTACTTCCATATGACCGTCTATCACTTGCAATGATCCATTAGAAGCCAAGTTACTGATAAAACAATATGTTTAGCAAATGAATCTACTCTATTTCCAGTGTTTTTTTTCTGTTAAGGATGTGCGTGTCTCTTCCTGCACTCAATGATGCAGTGTGTTGGTTTGTAATCATAATTGGAAGATATGTGATCTGAAGGGAAAGATTATTTATATAATAAAGAACAGTTTGTTTATTAAATAATATTACTAGATAATTTTTAAATAGTCTATATATATATATATATATATATATATATATATATATATATATATATATATATATATATATATATATATATTATATATATATATATATATATATATATATATATATAGACTGATTTAAAAAGGCTTATTACACGCCATTCAGTAAATATTTTTATTTAATAAACGGAAAACCTGTTCCGTGTTATTATATGAAAGTAATCGTCAGAAATACTCGATAACTAAGTTCCGGGAAACCTCCCAAGGTTGTTTTCCCAGGATAGGTAATTACAGCTTATCGTAGAAAGTTCTCGCTGACTTTCGTGGGGTAGACAGTAAGTACTTCCCGTTGATATATCCCACAGCCACTGGTATATACACAGCGTCACGCGCGTCCCTACGTTTGGTTAGTGGCCAGGCACACAATGGTCCAAGTTGTAACAGTGCCATTGGTGGGCCATTGGTATGCTATTGGTATGCCATTAGTGTGTCACTGGTGTTCTATTGGTGTGCCATTAGTGTGCCTTTAGTACGTTTGGCCAAGCTCTCACTATTTAGAAATGCACTAATCTTGAATATGTTATTACATAGAAATTTCAGAGGAGAACCCATTGGAGCAATGGTATTTAACCTGGAGTAACTAACCTTTGTAGTTATTCTGTATGCTTTGAGTGGGTAATTTATTGGAATTGTAAAACTGCCGACAAATATAAAAAGAGAACGCTAATTGCAGAGCAAACATGTTTAAAGAGAACGTTTTGCCCACATGGGGTGTTCATTAAGTCAATACTCGACTCATAAAGGTGACCCATCAACCTACCAATGTCACTATTCTACCACTGTACTACAGTGTTGCATGTATCGTATACTGACTTGATAAAACTCCGGTGTGGGTGAAACATTTTCTCCAAATAAAGGTTTTATCGAAGTGGTAATTAGCAGGTGTTCGTCAGGAAACATGAGTATGTTTAATTACAAGGGACTGACAGATGATACGTTTATCAGTGAACCAGAAGCCACTGGCGTCTCAGTGTTGGGTATCAGTGATTAAGGAACCGAAGGCTTACTGGAGCTGGGTTTTTCATCCCATTTGAAACTTAAAAGACGATATTTCTTTTAGTTTAGCTGGTGATACAGTTTATTATAATGAACAATAATAATAATAATTATTATTATCATTGTTGTTAATTATTTTTAGTTTAAATATGAGAGGTTCTGGTTATTATTTTGATGACTAGTTCATTAGGTATCGGTTCCAAAAAATAAATTACCGGAACTTTACATTGAAACATATTCATATTTAGCTGCATTTGAGTGTGGTGCCGCTGTGACCTCTGGTGACCTCATCCACCCCGGGCGTATTATGATACGTTACTAAGCAGAATCCCTTTGTTTTTCAATGTGGTCTGAAGACTAGGTCTGGTAGACCAGCGGATGCTTCAACGATTAACATGAAAACATCTAGAAAAATACACACTGCTCTGAAAGGGAACCTTGATTGAGACATACCTTCGCCTGGAGACCAAGTTTCCTCATGTTTATAAAGTGTGGTGAGAAAGTCAGTGTTAGCATAGAAATCTTTGATGCGACACTTCGCCCAGGATTGAACTGAAGAAGCCACTGGCGGGCGAAACGTTTCCATAATAATGATTCCTAAATGTTGCACAAGTGTCTCATTCTTCAACTTGTCGGTTTTCTAAATCATTTATATCTCATCGAATATCGATGAGATATAAATGGAAGAAATGTCTCATTTAAGGTTTCTGTGCCAACATAGTTTCTCCCTTGCTGCCGCATGTCATTGTTTATATACACATATTGAATTGTGTACCAATCACTTTGTCAGACATTGCCACACGTCGGTATCTTGATACAGAGAATATTTTCAATAACTTTCTTGCCTGACCACTAGTTACAAGTGAAAAAGGGTGGACTTGAGAAGGACCTGCCCTCTCAATGATTACATTCTTACTTCTACTAGTGGGCTCCGTCTCTCTTGGCGTCAAAAGTATATAAGTTTTTATACTGCTGCTTAATCTTTACATTATTCCAGCCAATGGAGCAATACTCTTCTCCAGGCTGAGGGACTGACCACCTCGAAAATACGTCTTCAAGGGTGATGGACTGATTACATCGTCTCTACATCTCTACTGCTTCTGCTGCCTCCTCTGTACTCCACTGAAGATACCTACTGTATAAGCGAAACGTTTCCGAATAAGTTACCTAACTGTGGCACATGTGTCTTTAGCTTGTCGGTTGTCGGTATTGTATACCTTTATCATATCACCATGTCATTGCCTATAGAGATAACGTGGAAAGCAAGGTATATGTAATCTGGTGAGGTGCGAACCTGTTAACTTAGCAGTGATGTGGAGTATGTGAGCTAGGGGTCCTACCAAATGGAAACTCCCCTGGTTATAGATAATGATGTCTGCAGTATGAATTAGTGCTGATTCAAGGCTTTCTCTTTTGTTTCTGTATTTTTCATGGATAACCATGCTAGTCCTGCGGTAATCAATGTGGTCTGAACATAAGAACATAAGAACATAAGAAAGGAGGAAAACTGCAGCAGGCCTGTTGGCCCATACTAGGCAGGTCCTTCACAATCCGTCCCACTAACAGAATATTTGCTCAACCCAATTTTCAATGCTACCCAAGAAATAAGCTTTGACAATTCTACCCACTCATGCGCGAGTCCCACTCAAATCCAACCCCTCTCACTCATGAATTTATCCAACCTAAATTTGAAACTACCCAAGGTCCTAGCTTCAATAACCCTACTAGGCAGACTGTTCCACTCATCAACTACCCTATTTCCAAACCAATACTTTCCTATATCCTTTCTAAATCTAAACTTATCTAACTTGAATCCATTATTGCGGGTTCTCTCTTGGAGAGATATCCTCAAGACCTTATTTATATCCCCTTTGTTAATACCCATTTTCCACTTGTATACCTCGATCATGTCTCCCCTCATTCTACGTCTTACAAGTGAATGTAATTTTAGGGTCTTCAATCTTTCTTCGTAAGGAAGATTTCTAATGCTATGTATTAATTTAGTCATTCTACGCTGAATGTTTTCTAACGAATTTATGTCCATTCTGTAATATGGAGACCAGAACTGAGCTGCGTAATCTAGGTGAGGCCTTACTAATGATGTATAAAGATGTAATATAACCTCTGGACTTCTGTTGCTAACACTTCTTGATATAAATCCCAGTAATCTATTTGCCTTATTACGTACGCTTAGGCATTGCTGTCTTGGTTTAAGGTTGCTGCTTACCATCACCCCCAAGTCCTTCTCGCAATCTGTATGGCTAAGTTCTACGTTATAGATGAATGGTTCAGAGAACCGACAAGTTATAAATTAGACACATATGCAACATTTGGGTATCTTTATTGAGGAAACGTTTCGCCACACAGTGGCTTCATCAGTCAATACAAAGTAGAAAGGTGTAAGGTAGGAGTTTTGAGGTAATCAGTCCCTCGGCCTGGAGTCGATGTGTTCAGTCCATCAATCTTGTAGAAATGACAGCATATGTCCGTAGAGGTGGCTTATATACTGTAGTTAGGTGAGGTGCAGCAGGAGGCGGGGTCATAGGTGGTACCATCCACTAGTCTAAGTAGATCTTCGTCCAAAGGTTGGACAAGTGTTGAAGAATTCGTTTGTATTAAGATCCCAAGATGTTGCTGTGTCAGACAGGGTATAGAAGTCTAAGTAGATCTTCGTCCAAAGGTTGGACAAGTGTTGAAGAATTCGTTTGTATTAAGATCCCAAGATGTTGCTGTGTCAGACAGGGTATAGAAGTCTAAGTAGATCTTCGTCCAAAGGTTGGACAAGTGTTGAAGAATTCGTTTGTATTAAGATCCCAAGATGTTGCTGTGTCAGACAGGGTATAATTGTTAATACCCTGTCTGACACAGCCTCTGGGATCTTAGCAAACGAATCTTCAACACTTGTCCAACCTGGACAGTCTACTAGACTCATACCCTGTCTGCACAGCAACATCTTGGGATCTTAATACAAACGAATTCTTCAACACTTGTCCAACCTTTGGACGAAGATCTCTAGACTTCTTCCCGTCTGACACAGCAACATCTTGGGATCTTATACAAACGAATTCTTCAACACTTGTCCAACCTTGGACGAAGATCTCTAGACTAGTGGATGGTACCACTATGACCGCCTCCGCGCTTCACCTCACCTAACTACAATATTAGCCACCTCTACGACATAGCTGTCATTTCTACAAGATTGATGGACTGAACACATCGACTCCAGGCCGAGACTGATTACCTCAAAACTCCTACTCTCCTTACACCTTTCTACTTTGTATTGACTGATGAAGCCACTGTGTGGCGAAACTTTCTCAATAAAGATACCCAAATGTTGCATATGTGTCAATTATAAGTTCTACGTTATTTAACTTATAAGTGCTTGGGTTATGGACACTCCCGAGCTTCAGAACCTTGCATTTATCTACATTGAACTGCATCTGCCACTTTTCTGACCACGAATTAAGTTTGTCTAAATCTTCCTGAAGTTCTATGACATCTATGTTTGAATCAATTATCCTACCTATCTTCGTGTCGTCGGCAATTTGCTCATATCACTAGTAATCCCTCATCAAGGTCATTGATATATATTATAAATAACAATGGGCCTAAGACTGATCCCTGTGGAACACCACTTGTTACAAGTCCCCATTCGGATTTAACCCCATTTATGCACACTCTCTGCTTCCTATTGGTGAGCCATGACTCGATCCATGACAGCACTTTTCCCCCAATGCCATGAGCTGCCACTTTCTTTAACAGTCTCTGGTGCGGTACTCTATCAAAAGCCTTACTAAAGTCTAAATAAACAATATCGAATTCTTTATCGTGATCAACAGCCTCAAAAGCTTTACTGAAGAAGGTTAATAAATTAGATAGGCAGGAACGGCCCCTCGTGAATCCATGCTGGGTATCATTAATCAAATTATGGTTATCTAGATGGCTGGACCGAATTATGAAACAGCTGGACCGACTGAAACAAAATAAATCGCCGGGTCCTGATGAGCTTTTTGCAAGGGTTCTTAAGGAATGCAAATGGAACTCTGTGAACCAATATCTAACATTTTTAATTTATCTCTTCAAACAGGTGTAGTGTCTGATATGTGGAAGATGGCTAATGTAATTCCTATTTTTAAAGCAGGGGACAAGTCACTACCGTCAAACTACCGCCCAATAAGCCTGACCTCAATTGTAGGCAAATTACTAGAGTCAATTATAGCTGATATTATTAGAAGCCATCTAGATAACCATAATTTGATTAATGATACCCAGCATGGATTCACGAGGGCCGTTCCTGCCTATCTAATTTATTAACCTTCTTCAGTAAAGCTTTTGAGGCTGTTGATCACGATAAAGAATTCGATATTGTTTATTTAGACTTTAGTAAGGCTTTTGATAGAGTACCGCACCAGAGACTGTTAAAGAAAGTGGCAGCTCATGGCATTGGAGAAAAAGTGCTGTCATGGATCGAGTCATGGCTCACCAATAGAAGCAGAGAGTGTGCATAAATGGGTTAAATCCGAATGGGGACTTGTAACAAGTGGTGTTCCACAGGGATCAGTCTTAGGCCCATTGTTATTTATAATATATATCAATGACCTTGATGAGGGAATTACTAGTGATATGAGCAAATTCGCCGACGACACGAAGATAGGTAGGATAATTGATTCAAACATAGATGTCATAGAACTTCAGGAAGATTTAGACAAACTTAATTCGTGGTCAGAAAAGTGGCAGATGCAGTTCAATAGATAAATGCAAGGTTCTGAAGCTCGGAGTGTCCATGACCCAAGCACTTATAAGTTAAATAACGTAGAACTTAGCCATACAGATTGCGAGAAGGACTTGGGGGTGATGGTAAGCAGCAACCTTAAACCAAGACAGCAATGCCTAAGCGTACGTAATAAGGCAAATAGATTACTGGGATTTATATCAAGAAGTGTTAGCAACAGAAGTCCAGAGGTTATATTACAGCTTTATACATCATTAGTAAGGCCTCACCTAGATTACGCAGCTCAGTTCTGGTCTCCATATTACAGAATGGACATAAATTCGTTAGAAAACATTCAGCGTAGAATGACTAAATTAATACATAGCATTAGAAATCTTCCTTACGAAGAAAGATTGAAGACCCTAAAATTACATTCACTTGTAAGACGTAGAATGAGGGAGACATGATCGAGGTATACAAGTGGAAAATGGGTATTAACAAAGGGGATATAAATAAGGTCTTGAGGATATCTCTCCAAGAGAGAACAGCAATAATGGATTCAAGTTAGATAAGTTTAGATTTAGAAAGGATATAGGAAAGTATTGGTTTGGAAATAGGGTAGTTGATGAGTGGAACAGTCTGCCTAGTAGGGTTATTGAAGCTAGGACCTTGTGTAGTTTCAAATTTAGGTTGGATAAATTCATGAGTGAGAGGGGTTGGATTTGAGTGGGACTCGCGCATGAGTGGGTAGAATTGTCAAAGCTTATTTCTTGGGTAGCATTGAAAATTGGGTTGAGCAAATATTCTGTTAGTGGGACGGATTGTGAAAGACCTGCCTAGTATGGGCCAACAGGCCTGCTGCAGTGTTCCTCCTTTCTTATGTTCTTATGTTCTAATAATATCAGCTGTAATTGACTCTAGTAATTTGCCTACAATTGAGGTCAGGCTTATTGGGCGGTAGTTTGACGGTAGTGACTTGTCCCCTGCTTTAAAAATAGGAATTACATTAGCCATCTTCCACATATCAGACACTACACCTGTTTGAAGAGATAAATTAAAAATGTTAGATATTGGTTCACAGAGTTCCATTTTGCATTCCTTAAGAACCCTTGCAATTCAGTAACATTCATTGACAACTGGGGGCCCCTTTTTGGCAGAAATGACATGTAGCCAGTGGGCACTTATCCAGGCTGGGGTGGGGGCACTAACCGGGGGGGAGCTGTTAGGCTTTTAAAAAAAAAAAGAGGGGTATGGGTTTTGGGGGGAAAAAGAGAAGTCCCAGGAAATATTATTTGTAGGAGAACAGTAATAAAAATAAGGTGGAATGGAAAATAGTGACACTAGATGACAAGGAAGTAATAGGTATAGTGGAAAACAGAGATGAGCAGGAAGGGTAAAGAGAAAGGAGGGTCTCAAATATATATTACACCAATAGTCGAGTTAGGAATAAGATGGACGAGTTGAGATTTGTTGCAAGTACGGGTTTTTAAAGTTTTTTCAATAACTGAGAATGGTTTAAAATGAAAAAAGGGGCTTGCCTGCCGAATGTCACATTCAGGGTTTTAAATTTTTCCAAGTAGACAGAAGTATCGGGGAAAGGGGTGGGGGGCACCTATGTCCGTGATCATTTAAATTGTTGCATAAAAACGGGGAAAAGTCGAATTAAAAAACAGAGTCTGTCTGGATAGAATTTTTTAGAGGGTGTGAAAATTGATTTTTGGCGTGATTTACCCTCCTCCAAACTTAGATAGGAACAAGGAGACTACTTTTGGGGGGAAATTAAGGCCCGCCCATAACGTAGAATTTAGGGGTTTAACATAGATTGATTGGAATTTCATGACAGGGAATTTAGAATCTAACGACTTTAGAAGTAGTTCAGGATTGCTTTTTGAAGCAGTTTTTAACAGAACCTACAAGGGGAAATAACCTACTTGACTTTGGGTTCGGCAAGC